>VDFB02229517.1:0-13938 GCA_007258455.2 Sequoia sempervirens
ACTCCCCCTTAAGCATAACTTCGCTGTCCACCATGCCCAATCTGTTCCTTTGAAAAATAAAATTGTCTCTTCCCAGCGGCTTTGTGAAGATATCTGCACTTTGCTCTTCTGATCTGCAAAACTCTAAAAATATATCACCATTGTTAATTAATTCTCTGATGAAATGATACATGGTATCAATATGCTTGCTTCTCGTATGAAAGACTGGATTCTTCGAAAGAGCAATGCGAGGTGTTATCCATGATGAAATTTTGTTACTCCATTTGTTCATTTTGCAATTCTTTCCAAAATTCTTCTCATCAGTTGCTTGTCTTGTAGGTTTGCGCCACATATTTTGCTTAGGTTGATGAAAGGCAGGACTATTGAACGCTTCTTTGAAGACCATGAGACAACTCGGTCCCAAAATTAAATACATAACCAGACGTACTTTTTCTATCATCAATGCTGCCAGCACAGTCACTGTCTGTGTATCCTATGAGTTTGAACTCATCTGAACTTGAATACTTAATGCCAAAATTTCTTGTTCCACTTACATACCTTAAAATTCTTTTCCCTGCTTTCCAATGGGTGTCTTTTGGTGTTTCCATAAACCTTGAAATCAAACTTACTCCATACATAATATCTGGCCTTGTGGCTGTGAGATACATGAGACTTCCAACAAGCCTCTTAAACAAAGTTGGATCAACATTAGACCCTCTATCATCCTTGCTTAGTTTCAAACCTGTCACTGTAGGTGTTGGTGTTGGTTTGCACTTCATCATATTAAACCTTTTCAAAATGTTATTTGCATATTTTGACTGTGAAATAAAAATACCATTTTCATTTTGATTCACTTCAATGCCCAAAAAATACTTCATCAGACCTAAGTCTGTCATTTCAAATTCTTTCTTCATGTCTGCCTTGAACAGATCAATTGACAAATTGCTAGTGAAAATTAAATCATCCACATATAAGCATACTATTAGTATTTCACCTTCTTCATTCATTTTTGTATACAGTGTGGGCTCACTGCTACATCTATTAAATCCATTCAGCAAAAGATAACTGTCTATTCTGCTATACCAAGCTCTTGGGGCTTGCTTCAATCCATACAGTGCCTTTTTCAATTTGTAAACTTTGTCTTCCTGACCCAGAATTTCATATCCAGGTGGCTGATCCACATAAACTTCTTCTAAATAACCATTTAAAAAGGCTGACTTTACATCCATTTGAGATACAGACCACTTATTCTGAGCTGCTAATGCTAAAATCATTCTTATAGTATCCAATCGTGCTACAGGTGCAAATGTCTCATTGTAATCAATTCCAGGCTGTTGTGAATAGCCCTTTACAACCAATCTTGCTTTAAGCTTTTGAACTTCATCTTTTTCATTCAATTTGGTTTTATAAACCCATTTCACTCCAATGACATCTTTGTCTTTTGGAAGACTGACTAGTTCCCATGTCTGATTCTTTTCAATTGCTTCAATTTCTTCATCCATAGCACTTACCCATTTATCATCTTTGACTGCATCTTCAAAATGAACTGGATCTTCTATTTGAGAATAAAATGCAAAAAGAGAAATCTGATCTGAGTTATTCTCACCTTCATTTTGCTCATATATATCTCTTATGCTTATGATTTTCTGTCTTCTCAGACTTGCCAATGTAGGATTTGACATATCACTTGAACTTGTGGAATGTGGACCCGATGGTCCTGCTGTAGATGGTGTTTGTTGTCCTCTTGTTAGATTGCTTCCTTGAATGATTGAGGTTGTTCTTATAGTTGATGCTGGTGTCACTTGTGGACCACTTTGCTGAGCTTGAATGGGAGTGGTAGGAGTCACAATAGCTGGAACATTTGTTGATGCTGAAACTTCATTCTCCTCTTGAGGTATACTGACTGATATATTAACTGTCTTCTCTATGCTTCCATCCCATGCTTCATCTTCTACAAATTGTACATCTCTGCTGATTATAACTTTCTTTGTTGTTGGATTGTAGAGCTTATAAGCTTTGGATTCTTCACTGTATCCAACAAATATACATTTTTCTCCTTTGTTATCTAGCTTCCTTCTTAATTCATCAGGCACATGTGCATATGCAACACATCCAAATACTCTCATGTGAGTAACACTGTGTTTTCTTCCTGTCCATGCTTCTTCAGGTACCATATTCATAACACTTTTTGTTGGACACCTATTCATTATATAGGTTGCACAAGAAATTGCTTCTGCCCAATATTCATTTGACAAGTGTTTGGCTTTCAACATGCTTCTAGCCATTTCCATGATTGTTCTATTTTTCCTTTCAGCTACTCCATTTTGTTGAGGTGTGTATCTAGTTGTGAATTGCTTGTGAATTCCATGATCCTTGCAGAAATTAAAAAATTCTCTTGAAATATATTCACCACCTCTATTTGTTCTCAACACTTTGATATAATAACCACTTTATTTTTCAACCAAATTCTTGAACTGACGAAACAGATCAAACACTTCATTTTTCTGCTTTAGAAAGTAAACCCATGTTTTTCTTGAATAATCATCAATGAATGTCAGAAAATAAAAACTACCACCTATTGAAGGTGTTTGCATAGGTCCACACAAATTTGAATGTATAATTTCCAAAGGGGCTTTTGCTCTAGTTGACTTTCCTGCTGGAAATGATTCTCTGTGTTGTTTTCCTAAAATGCACCCTTCACATACCCTTTCTGGTTTTTCTATTAAAGGTAGTCCCTTGACCATGCCTTTTCTATGAAGTAAATTTAAACCTCCAAAGTTGAGATGACCAAATCTCAGGTGCCATAACCAGTTTTCATCTTTTATCTCAGCTTGAAAGATTGTCTGCACTACTGCTGTAGTTTCTTCTCTACCCACTTGTGAATTCATTAAGTGTTGAGCTTGAGCATAATTTATGTTCAAATCTGGCCTTATCTTTAAGGGAAACATTCTGTTGTTTGTCATTCTGACTTTTGCAATAAGCTGGTTGCTTGGGTATTTGTCCATTTGTGCCTGGAGACCATTCTTGAAGGTTACTCTATACCCTTTAGACTAGGCACAAAATACACATCTAAAATATACTTTTTCTCCCCCTGTTTAGTTAGAATATTGACATCTTCTTTTCCCTTGACTAACACTTTGTTGTCATTACCCAATGTAACATCAGACTTTACATTCTCATTTAAACTTGAAAACATTTCTAGATTCCCTGTCATATGATTGCTACAGCCTGAATCTAAAAACCATACATCTTTCTCATTTGCTTGAGCAACATTACAAGCTAAAAACATTGTGCTCTTATCTGAATTCTGATTTTGACCTTCTCTTGAAAAATTTGCATTTTGTCTATTATTATCATACTGCTTCTTTCTACACTCATTCATATAATGCCCATATTTTTTACAGTAGTGACATTGGACTTGAGATTTATCATACCTTTGATTTTGTGACTGATTCTGTGTTGGGTTTTGGCTTGAGCCTTGATTGCTACCTCTTCCACTTGAGCTTGATAAACTGTATCTTTCACCTCTGTAAGAGTTTCTTCCTCTTCCTCTTGATCTACCTCTGCCTCTTCCTTGACTGACTGAAGCCTGAGTTTTGAAAGCATGCTCCAGTGATGTGTCTGCTGACCTTTTCAACCTTTGTTCATGAGAAATTAGAGATGCATACAACTCATCAACTGAGAACTGTGAGAGATCCTTTGTCTCCTCTATAGCAACTACAACCGGTAGAAATTTTGTGGGCAAACTCCTTAAAATCTTTTCAACAACTCTGGTATCTTCCAGATTCTCTCCATGAGACCTAATTTGATTAACCACCCCAATGACTTGGGTGTAGAATGAATCTATAGATTCATTGTCCTTCATACATATTGTTTCAAAATCTCTTCTCAGCATTTGTAGCTTTGCTGTTTTAACTTTTTCCATGCCTTGATAGGCTGTTTGAAGTATGTCCCATGCTTGTTTGGACTTTGTTGCTGCTGAAATCCTTGGAAAAATGCTCTCATGTATAGCTTGAAACAGATAAAATAAAGCCTTTGAGTCTTTCTTCCTTGTGTCTTTTAATAAGTCTTTCTCTGCTTGTGTTAAAGCATTGTATGCTACTGCATCTGCTGGCTCTGCAAATCCATTCTCTACTAAATCCCATATATCCTATGAGCTAAATAGTGCTTTCATGGCAATTGACCAGTACTCATAATTCTTCCCATTAAACTGTGGAATTTGTGGGTTTGTCAAGCTTGTGCTTGCTGCCATTTTTGAAATTTACCCAGATAATCTGCTTTGATAAAATTGGCTCTAATAATCGAACTTGCTTTGATACCACGTGAAGGCCAGAGGCAGAGGAATTCACACAGTAAAAATTAAACATAATATATTATTTTCTAACACCTGTTTGCTGCTTTCGTTAATTTCTAATAGCTCACATTCACCTTCTCCTTCTCATTCACCATTAATTCCAAAAAGTAATTTTCAATTACAAAATATATGTTGCAGGTAAAAAGTCACGTGAAAGATTTTCACGGATGAGAGGGAACGAAATTACAATTTAAATTCAAAATCACCTAACTAACTTTACCCCCGTCAAAATGTATTTAATACAATGTCCTTTTCATAATATTAAGACTTAAATATTAATTATTTCGTATCCGGATATTTCCTGACGATGGTGGCTTTTTCCATAGTTCCCCGCGGTATCGCGATGGTTAAAATCTTTATTGCGATATTGCGGGCAGCGGTTAGTTGACGGCCCGGTAAACTGCGGCGGTTAAAAATAAAACAAACTTTTACGGAGTCTCCCGCGGTGTCGCGATTAATATTTTATTGATTGCGATATAGCGGAAAAGGTTGGCTGACGGCGGCGGTAGGGTTAATATTCCAACATAAATAAAAAGAGTTTAGAAACCACAATGAACGAAATCCCTCTTCTCCACCTGAATCCTCCATTCTTTTTTTCTGCTTCCCTCGGAACCTTTGGCGGCCCCAACAAATGTTTACAGTAGTCAATCTGCAACTCTACTTTCCTCTTATCAAAATCATGCATACCCAATGATTTCCACAATTCCGATTCATAGTGCATTCGAGCCACATACAATAAGAATAGAGTTTCAGCACCAAAATAGGGCTTCCCAAACAATTTTGATGCATTTCAAGATAGCTCAAACTGCCCATGTGCAAAGCAAGTATATGCCTGATTGACCCATACACAACATTCGATCCCAGATTTTTCCTACAACAAATTCTTGTTCTTGTGTAGAAATTTCCTTTGCATTATCAAATTGTGCAACACCCGCAGGCCCACCGACATCTTATAACACCATTGCCTTGCTTTCATCACATATCTCTGATGCAATGTGGAATAGGCGACACCAAATAGCAATGTGCGATGAGGAAGATATGAGATCGCCCATCATAGATAGGATGTGGAGAAAGACAACTCAATCTGCGTCATCTCTAATCGCCAATTCAAATGGGAAAAACAAACCCAAAATAGTGACAATAAATGAGTTTCCAAGGGATTTGGCCTGAAAGGAAATGGGCTCTAAATATGACCCTCCAAAGTAGGTCACTGGGGTAGATTTTCTAGGAACATTTCTGAGTGTGCAGATCAAATTTTTCAACATGGACACTTCAAATTAGAATTTGAAGGTTCCATTAGATTCAATGGCATGGGGCGGCTCTTTGTAGAGAGGTTTGAGTTAAGAGTTTGTTATAATGGTAGATCAGAATTAGAAGAGTTATAGTTTATGGTTCCATGGCCACGTTCCCTGAAATTTATCATCAGGTATTGTGATGAAAACATTAAGTTTTTATTGCCTTCTATAATCTCATAGACCACCTTATTTTGGGTGACATTAAAACGTTCCTTTCCACTGCAAGGATCTTTACTGAGGTCCCACTTTATATTTCTCATTTTTGTCTTGTATAGCTTTCAGCCCTTCAACTATCCACAGACAGAAAAGCAATATATAAGTATAAATTACATTGCGATAAGAAGCTGGTAATATGACTCAAGATGTCCAAGAGAGTTTAATTTAATGTGCACCAAGAGGTTTAATATGTAGATTACCTCTATAGTATATATATGCATAGAAAGCTAACATAATTCTCTAAGAAATGAGTTTTTTTAAACTACTTCTCATGAAAGCAGAGACATGAAGATCACATAAATAAAGTTTCTTACCTTCTTTTGGGTCTGTCATTGTTGCTGCAACAGCTTCTCCCAGATGTGCACCGTAATAGCAGTGTAGAAGGCTTAAGTGTTTAGCATACTTAAAAAGTAAAACCCAAATGAGAATAGATGGTAGTTATAGACACAGAACTCTATAGAGTTCTTCCCATACATGAGATGTGAAATGGATCATTATCTACTGATGGATCCTCTAACAACTTCAATACAATCTTATTTATAACAACAACTGGGCATTAATCTTCTGCAGTCGGTGAACAATAGTTGTGCTAAAGATAAGGATAAGAATGAGCAACAACTATACGTTGGTAAAGTTAGATAATGATAAGAATAAGCAACAATCCCATGTTGGTGACAGTAGTCGGGTCCATTGTCGTTGGATATTAAAGCACTGCATTCTATTTTTCAGCTGGTTTTCTGAGAAGTTTTCTGAATAGCAGACACGTTTTCCGACGTCAGACAGGTTTCAGGCCCAATATTCAACCTATATTGCCTATCAGCTAATTAGTTTGAATTTTTGATCCAGCAAATAGTTTTCATCAAAGTTTCAAAAATGTTGATTACAAATTTAAATGCGAACTTTAATAAATTTAAAATTTATTGTTTTTTTTAATTATTTTTAGTTTAATGATAAATTCTAAAATATGATCCCAAAATATTGATAAAATATTTTTAAGAACAAATCTAAAAACTCTAAGCTAAATTTTATAGCTCACCATTACTTCACTTACGAAATACGATATTACATTCACATAAGCAATGATATATTGTTTTCCTGTTCCAATCTCCACACCTAAAACACAGAGGATTTACTTGCTGAGTTAAACCAAAATGGGATATACAAGCAAGAAAATATAATAACTCATTATTAAAGCTTGTGTACCTAAGAGAACTGGCTGCACACTGTTCAGAAGAATCGTGAATGCTAATAAGGTGCCAGTTTCGAAACAGCTTGCTGCTGGTGGCACTTTGTGTGAATAAAGAAGCAAATCTATTCCGAAATATAATAATAAGGACGATAATTGCAATCCCTATCACAAGAGAAGTTGTTGCTGAGAAAACTACAGAAAATTTGGCTGCTTTGCCGTTTCCAGCTCCAATTTCATTTGACACCCTCACACTGCATTATATTTTCATAAGAAAGGAAAGCAACACTTAATTGAGAGACTAATTTATATTTATTAGCCGATAGGCTCTACTTCTGGGATCGCCAGTGCATAATTCATCTAAAAACCTGTCTCACGCCTGAGAACAGGAACGACTGCCATCAAGCAGTGTGCAGTTCACTGCAAACCTCCTGGTGACTCAACAAACCTGCTGCTGTCTGGTCAAATATTTGCCGCCTTGGAGAATTGGGCAGCTGTCAAAAGAAGGGCACAGATGTTGCACGGGTATCCTTTTCTTGCACTAGGCACCACGCAGGCTAGAAAATATTGCATGGGATGGACGACACCTTACAGGAGAAGTTCTTCTACCTAAGACCACCGTCCCCAACTTGCATAAATGCCCTGACTTGTTTACAGATCAAGGCACCGTCGATCTCTGCCGTTCAAAGCCTTCAAGGTTCAAAAGCTCTACACCAGCACTCGTTCGTGTTTAAACAGGTAACATTTGTACCTCTTGTTGATTTAGCTATGCATTGTTTACCTTTTTTTAGTATTCAAGAAATCTAGGTCAAGGAACAGGGGACCCTGTTTGATCTTTTCTAAGTTTCTTGCTATTCCCCTGATTTTCAATCACGACATGCATTGATGAGACCACATTCCATAGACCACATTTCTTTGTTAAGGAATTTTGTTAGAGTTCACGTTTTGTATACGCCTTCATTCCATCGCGGGCAGGGCTTCCTGGATTTTACATCCGCCAATAGCATTCACTTGAGCGACACTTTTTGTCAAACGTTTCACGTGCCGTCTTTTTTTTTGCATGACATTTGTCTATTGTTTATATTTACTCTTTCATTTTGATATAGAAAAATTCATGCTTTGTCTCCCTTTTGGTTTTGATCGGCTCTTGTCTCTGAAGTCTTTGTTTCTTCAAGATTTTGGTGTGTTTGAGACTCCAGCGTTTGTGGTTATAATCCAATGTCATTTGAGTTTATTGAATTATTCTATTTTTTTACTACAGAGATGGAATTCATGACCAAAAAATAAATAGAGCTCATGTCCTTGGGGTCTAGTGATGCTATATAGTACGACTTTTCTTCATCGAGTAAAGATCATGATCCCGATTATCCACATTAGTTAAAAGTCTCAGGATTATTAAAGTTGTATAATTTGTGGAAACTGAACGAATGGTTAATGGTTTTTGTTTGGCAAAGAATAGTATGTCGTTTTGTCTTTTTGTTCTTGGGATCAGTAAAAGTGGCATGGCTTTATCCAAAATGAACAAATAATCAGTCTTTGACAAATTAACTTATGCTGACTCCTTTTTCTTTTGATTTCCTACTCTATGGAAGTTGAGTGATCCTTAATCCTCGTATTTCACATGGTGCTTTGGAATTTGGTGTCATTAGATGCCATCATTTGGAAGGTATGTTGTGGTATTTTAAAGAACAGAAGCATGGTTTCGAAGCTCTGCTTTTTTTCTCTTTAATTTCATAATTTTTGCAATCTTCTTAGCAAAGATTATTTGGCAGTTTGTTGTTGCCATTTGTATTGATTGTTATTGAAGAGAACCAGCGTGTAACAGATATTTCCTGTCTCTAGCACTTAAATTTGTTTTTGGCTCTTTTTTTTACTAGCGTTTGCTAGAGATACTAAACAAATTTGCTTCTATTTTGCAGGGCTCACCATTCTTCACTTACTTGTCTAATCTTTCACCTATTAAGCCAATTAAATCAGCACATGTGGCACAGACATTCTCTGAACTTCATTTCCCCCCTCCACCAGCTGTCTTCACCTCTTCACGCGTTTCTTCCCAGAAGGAGTTAAATTTCTTGAGAAGGTAATACGTGCAGGTCAATTTTGCAGCTAGCACATTATTATGATAGTCAAATATGGATAGTTGCGAGGACGGTCATTTTTGAAATTCCATCTATAAAATTATAAATATTACTATGATAAATGTTTCAATCCTTACTCATATATTAGTCATTATTTTTTATTCTATGTTTGTTGTTCAACTACAGGGCTTCCCCCAAAGACACAGGAGAAGAAAACAAAACTTTTAACACATCTTGTGTGAAAGTTAAAGACTTTGTTGTGCCCGTGTCTGATTGTGATGTGCCAAATTTCCTTAGTCCTGTTGCAGGTCAGGTTACAAATCTTGATTCACTTTCGCCAGACAAAATAAAATGTGATGACAAGAGCATGGCCACATTCCCTGGCTGTAGTCCATCAAAGATCGTAGAACAGTTCTTGGCTGATCCACCAGAAGGACATTATACAGTGGCCATGCTCTTGTCTCAACCTGGAAAAATTTGGGACAATAGGCAGTTAAAGCAAGTGAAATATCTTGTATTTGGTAGCAGTAGGAATGGCACAAAAAGTAGGATTGATAGAGAGAAAAGTTGTCATTTGTGATAGTGACTCTGTAGTAGAGAATAGAGGATTAGATGAGCATGGATCAAGTGTTTAGGAAAGTGTCTTTTTATGCTGTAATGGAGATCTTCATTCTAGAGGAGGAATTGGGGGTCAAGAGATTATTGATGAGGAACATCAACATCTAAACTTTGAAAGAGATCAATGTCCAATTGATCAGTCAAAATGGCATTTGCCTTGTGATTTTCCAAAATCATCAATAAAACTAGAAGATCAAAATGTGACCCAAAGACATTCTAGAGACAATCTGCACATTTATAAATGAACCTAAGTCCAATGATAGCAGCTCAATTAAAATGGATGCATCCCAGGAAGGTTACGAAGAGAGTAAATATCTCTCAAATTCAATGTTGAGATTGAACCCTTTTTGGCATAGAAGTGCCCATTCTAATTTCCTCCATATCTGCACTGAAAGTACAATTGATCTGGAATAATATATGGAGTTATCAAATTGCAATCAAACAATCAAAAAGAGTTGAGTCATACTCAGGTCAAATAACTATCTCTATCAGATGTCGTCACATTGTTTAGTGATACATGTTATAAATATAAAAAGTTTCTTTTTTGAATCCCACTGCTTAAAAAATATGAGCATCACCTGATGCAAGAGATCTAAAAAAAAACATTTCAAGCTAGTGAGATCAATCATATGAGAAGCCCAAGAAGAGGAGACAGAAAATTGATAAGTTTAGCTCAAAAGACAAACACCAACAAAAGCGAAATGATAGTTGAAGGAGAAAGCGATGGATCTCTCCCCTAGCCTTTTGAAAAATCAAGTTGTAGAGGACCAAAGTCCTCCTAATTGAAGAGATATGATCCACATGAATTTATAAATAACAACGTATATGTTAAAATAGCAATCAAAACATAACAACTTGAAGGCTGACAATCAAAAAATAATGCTCTTACACATTTAGAGACAAATAAATGGTGCTCTTTGTCTCCATCACCTTTAGCTGCCCTTGATACATGAAGGGACACTGGACTCGAGCATAAATAGATGAATTCCAGGATCTATATGAGCACCAATGCATGCAGCAATGTAGAATAACATTGTAACCAGTATTTCACAACAGCAAAGTGTAGAAAACTGTCAATGGGCGAATTTGTGGCCACTATGATCTTTTACACAAAATGGGAGCCATATCTTTTAGCCTGTTTCTGACTTCAACCAGAATCAAAGGATGGTCCACTCCAAGCAGGTTATTCTGCACAATATCATTTGTGGGATTTCAGTTCAATAATTCATTCTATCTTTGAACTATGGCTTGAAATACAACTCTGTTCTTATTTTGAAGTAGAACAATGTTCAAAACTTCAAAGGTCTACTTAATAAACTCACCATAAACACAACCTAGGGTATTACAGCTCATATTGCTATTAAAGCATTGTTTTTCCTTGGTAGTTTGCTAATTGTGTTGTTATATGACATCATTTACTCCAAAATAGAAAAACACCAAAAATATAAGAGGGAATGGAAGATTCCAATGCTTTTTGATTGTCTAAAAAATAATGAGATCAATTTTATGAACTGACCTTTGTAATAATACCATATGACACACAGAGCTCCATTGCTGCATCATATTGTCATTCCTCCTACAATATTCACAATAAATCCAACTTGTTCCTATTCAAACCCATATTAAAGAAAAACCCACAAATTTTTACACAAACCTTCATATCAAAAATTTCTAGTTTATTTTCATCCCATCTATTAAATAGCTTGTAAATCAACAGACATCGCATAGCTAACATTTAACAACCACAATCTAGAAAGGGCCCACGCAGCATAACATGGAAATCCCCAGCAATGCAGAGGGAGGGTGCTGACATATCAACCTGAAGGCACGCACCCAAAGGCTACTTTTAGATTAGAAACGTTTTTTGTGCACGGAGAGCCTCATAGATCACCTCTTGATTGAAATCCATATGTCTACACACTAATCAGAGTCTAATGTCATCTTAGGGGCACCTACCTCGCAATTTAAACTAATGCTCTAAACTCCCCCACAAAAAATGATGCACACTATCACCAAAAATTCTCAAGCATGGTAAATAGATATGCAGTGAAAGTATGTTTGCGTGAGGTTGTAAGCTATGTTATTTCATAACTACTCTTAAAAACTTAATCTCCTTAATTGCTAAATAAGTTTTAATTCTGAATGATTTTAAGCATCTTTTAGATATAGGCATATAGCAGCAGCATCTGTTAAATTCCATCGCCAGTAGCATATAAAATCTAATTTTATTAGCACACCACATTATATATGAGCCAAGTTATGCAGGCGCCCTATTTCAATGTTGTGCACGGGATAGAATACCCATATATTGTAAGTTGGATATCTATTGATGGGCAGACTTACATCAAATATCATTAGTGTGTTTCAAAAGGTTTACAGAGGTTAATATATGGGATGATAATGCAAAAGTGACAGAACCTACATGCTAAAGCTGTAAAATATGATGTTAATCTGTAAGATTTATAGTGAAATATGCAGAAGAAAGTAAAGAAATGAGAAAACAAAGGGAAAGGAAGTTGCCAGGAACAACTCTTTCAAAACACAATTCTTTGTTCAGAAGAACCCAATCCAGCAAAGAAATGAGAAAACAAAGGGAAAGGAAGTTGCCAGGAACAACTCTTTCAAAACACAGTTCTTTGTTTAGAAGAGTCCAGCCTGTATATTCAAGTCAAGATGCCCTCCAAGTAATCATTTCTTGGTTCAAATTTACAATTAGGTAGCCCATTTTGTATGGTGCTGGATTTCTGTTTATCTTACCAATGTTCCAACCTTATATGTGGGCACTATGCTCTTCGTAGAACATGCATGCATGTGTTGCTTAACTTCATCTTATATATCTTAAAAAGTAGCATAAAGTACACATTCTCCACATTTTACTTCCACACCTTCAATTTTCTATCGGCGTTTTCCTTGAACCCCCCATGGGTGCAAGTGCTAGTTACAGAAACGACACCAAATGAGATGCCTGCTAAGATTGCTTAGATATGTCTGCACTCACCAGGTGCCAACAGGAAAGACTATGGGTATCATAAACTCCCATCCATTAATAGTCATACTGAAACTAGAAATTATATCAAGTATATTTTGTTAGCAGTGTTTCAAATTGTAATGTTCTTTTGGGCCAACCAGATAGTTGATCCTGTTAATATAGTTGGGTAATAGACCATGCACCATCATCCTAAACCATTGAAACATTTGATAAGTTCATACCAAATATAAAGTGAGTCATCTGCTACTTCAAGGTTTCGGAGCTTAAATGTGAGTAGTAATATCAATCTCATATACCATATCTCAACACTGTTCAAGCAAGACAAGGCATTAATTAAAATTAGGTAATATAAGGAAGTCGAAGGCCCAAAATCATCTTACCATAATCAGAAATGTGGAAATTTGCAGTGTTAAGAGTCCAGTTACCATAACATGACTCTTGAAGCCACTGTCAATTTTAGGTAAGGCCAAAGTTAAGAGAATGCATCCAAAGAAAATCCTGCCCATGTAAGGGGACAGCCACCACATATAATATAGAGAAACAGGGTAGCTGAAGGGAAACACCATGCTAAATTCATTGATGCAACTGCACCTCCAAGGCCCCAACCCTGCTTCACGGTAAATACCCAGCTCATTAAAATATGGAGTAATAGAGCCACGCTTTCTGTGTAGGCAATGACCATGTTTTTTAATTAGGCCTGGAGATACCAAGTGGTTGTCCACCAAAGAACCAGTGAGAAATGAATGAGGATGCACCAGATGGCCACTTTGCTTGTTAATTCAGCTATATGGTCTGCTTGCCCCAGCAACTTGAGGATAGCAGAGGCAAATATATTTATAGGCACAAATATCACTGCAAAGCTGGTAACAACAATCCATGAGCGAATTAAAAATATAACAGCAAATGCAAAAATACAGACATAATGAATAACGACAATAAACCACTGTATATTTTATTCATAAACAGATTACATATTTGAAGGTGTAGAATATCTAACAGCAACCTATAATTATGCTAATTACATTGATAGCAAACTATGACAGCAAACTAGACTTAACTAAACAGAATGAACACCTAAACATTACTTGATGACGCATGCACCACATATGTGCAGTTCATTACTAATTTATGTTAGAGAATTAATTTCAACACCCCCTCTTAATGCTACAACACTAAACTGATTGACTACAAAATAATAAGAAATACATTTTAAGAACAATTCT
>VDFB02229519.1:0-19713 GCA_007258455.2 Sequoia sempervirens
AACCATGATTGAACCAAAATCCCTTCCAGATATCCAAGAGAAACCTATTACAAAGCCTCCTACCATTTCTTATAAGGGACCACAAGATAATCAAAACAATCCCCTTTTGCCTCCTAAATTCAAACAAGTTTACAAAGCCAAAGAGAAAATGGTTGAAAATCCTCCTATGGTTCCTTTTGTCCCTCCCCTAAGGGAAGAAAAGAAACCTATGGTTGACAAACCCACTCCTACACAATCACAAATTGACAACAAATTGAAATAAAATTCAAAAGCTAGAGAGCATAGGCATAGACCATCGTGTTATTGCTCGTATGTTACAAACTAAAGAAGAAAAGAGAAACATATAAAATCAAAATCCAAACTTACCTAAAGCAATGCATGATGACTCTATACCTTCACCACAATGTAAAAAAGAATCTTTTAGAGAAATTATCATTCAACCTCCTATTGTGATTAATTTGGATGATGACATTGATATTGGAAAGATTGATGAACAAAGTCTGATTGCAGGATAGAAACCCTCTAAGGAAAAAAGTTATTTGGGATTTGAAGAAGGAAAAAGTTCAAAATCAAATCAATCCCTTGATATGAAGACTCAAAGCAATAATAGACAATTCAAGAACCAAAGAAGCAATACCAGAAGGATTCTTACCAAACAACCTAATGCTCAAAGGTATTTATATTTTAATGATGTATGTTAGTCTTGCAATAGGTGTGGAAATAGGGAAAAATATTTTGGAAATAAAATGAATCAAAATGATGAAATGAATCAAAACAATTTATCATTCTCCAGTCAATGTTTTAAGTGAGAGAATTGGACATAAAGCTATACAATGCAGAAGGAAGAAGTTGAACAAGACAATTTATCCATTCAATGGCTATTGTTATCACTATAATTCATTTGGAAACAAGGCTAACCAATGTAATTATGGATTGAGAAAAGGAGAATTTGGATGGAGGAGTGTTGTTTGCTATAATTTCAACAAACTAGGAAACTTTTCCAGAGACTACAGAAGTAGATATATGAAAGGTGACTATCCAGTAAAGAGATATGAACCAATCATTAAGATTGATCCAGTAGAGGTTAAGAAGGAAATGGAAATGGTTTGGAGAATGGAAGGAGAAAATGAATTATCGATTTTACTATGTTGTCCCCTGATGTAGACAATCCCATCAGAAACTAAGCACATACAATGGCTTAGGGGGAGCAATAATAGAAAAATCCTAAAACCCCCTAAAATGCTAGGTGGAAAGTCATGACACGAAGTTATGTCTTGGAAAAATGATTTCTAAAGCTATTTAAGAGAGTTGTAGAAGGAAGTATTGCAATGCAAAATCTTGCTCAAAGTTTGACAACTTTTTCTAAAACATTTATTGCTAACACATCTATTGATACAAGTCAAATCATGGAGTTCAAAAACACTTGAAAAAAAATTCATTTGATGCAAAGGAAATGCAAATTGAAGAACAAAAAGTGGATTTGAGGCATGATCTGAAAGCTAAACATTAGAACCCTATTCTTTGTTGAAGAAAATAGAAGAGGAATTCTACTCACATAGTTATTTTATGGAATTCTCAATTTTAATGCAATGGATGGTTTGAACAAAGGTAGTGAATGTTTCAGAAAAACCACAAATTAAATTAAAGAGGTATTCTCTAAAAAAATTGTTGGAAGATTCGACATGTGCATTTTCTAGCATTGCCCTTAGAGTTTTACCTACTAAAGATATTTATGCATAGATTTATGGAAAAATAGAGGAAATGTCACATGTTCGATTAAGTATTTTTTGGAAAATTCAATTTGAAGAAAACTATGATGAATACAAAACCCTAGTGGAAAAGAAACTTGATGTATGGAAGAAATTTCCACTATTTGAATTTGACAAAAACTACATTTGAATTCCAATGAGTAGGATTCATGATGACTCTATTTGGATTGATGTTGCACACTCGATAACTAGAGAAGCCATAAGGGATGTGACTAGTTTGTGGTCCTCCATACTATTCTAAGGTGAAATCCTATCAATGATCAAGAATTAATAGAAAAGACTGGTGCAACTCTTGAAGGAAAATAACTTGTCTTGAGTACGATTAAAAATCTAGTCATCTGGTATGTTGCAATGCTTATTGGACATAAAATTTTCTTGCCTAGTAATGACTATATAGTCTCTATTGCTACTACATGCATTGCATTTCACATGATTGAGAATGGTATGGACTATGATCATTGTGAGCTACTTTGTCAACACCTAATGAAGAATTTGAAAGAAATCAAAAAGAAAAAGAAGAGTACATTTTGGTATGACACTTTAACAGTTTTCTTACTCTTTTACTTTATTAAAGAGATACTGGTGGTAGTGTAGGAAAATGTATCCCTTTACATTTTTACACTTGTTAGGGAACTCCTTGATAAAATTGGGCTTCTTTATGCCTTATTTGGTCTTATTTTGAATCCACAAGCCTTAATTAATGCATATTTTTTAGGATAATCTGGACACATATGTAATGACTAATCATAATTCAATGATTTTGGATTTATGGCCTATATTTAGTGATTTGGGACTCATACGCTACCTTGGGTGTATGGGTCCCACCTTAGTTTCAGGGCCTGGTCCTTAATTTAGCATAAAACTAAACATTTCTTGAAAATGTGTCCTAAGCTTAGCCTACTAAGATGCATATGCCACAAGTAGTGTATGAGTCCCACTTTTCTTAGACCTATTTTGAATTGAAATTCTTGGTGGGATTTTATTCTCCTAGATCTCATGTTGGCTTGTAGTGTTGTAATTTTGAGAAATTTGGCATAAACAAGTATAACTATAAGGTTATTATTGTGTGATCTCACAACACACCCCAAGACTGAAAAGACCTAGGGATCCAAGTGAAAAATAACTCTTATGGAAAGATCTAGCGAATTGTAAGATCACTGAAAGTAAAGAGCAAAGAGAAATAATTGATAATAAAAGTACTTCATAATGTAAGTGTTTTACGCACCGGCTACTGGGTACCACAAACATGTGAAATGGTGAAAGGTAATAAGAGTTTGAATGGAAGGCTCTGGTCTAGTATGAAGGAGTCTAGTATGATGGAGTTTCAGTATAACCGAGGTCTAAGAAAGTTAGTGGGTAAAGCTAAATATCTGGTATCCGGTTGTAATGTGAAGTGAAAATGCTAAAATTTTAAGTTTATCTAATGATTCTGATAATCTGGTATATATATGAGGATTTGTGACATGTTTAAAAGCATGTTGATTATGAGATTTTTGTACGAGCATTTGAATAATGGTTTTATTTACATGATATGTTATGAATGTTTTCTTTCTTTTAAACGAATTTAATGTGTGGAATTTGTGATTGTAGGAGATAGGGATTGTGATGCAAAGTTCAGGTATGGACAGTCAGAAAAACTTGAATCATGGATAGAATCATTTTCATTTTGGTTTGATTGTTTTGGGATACTATTGGTAGAGGATTTTGAATCCATAGGAATGTTGGGGATTCCATTATTTCACATGTGACAAATGAAAAGTGTCAACCTCTGAGGAAGCCAATTCTCGAGAGTGATAGAACTGGAGCCAAGCGATGTGTGGGGCTGAAAATTCCTCTTGTTCATTATGAATGTATGGGAAGTCCCTACACACTATCCTAATTCAAATTATCATCCTAGTGATGATTAAATATTAAGACCTTAGGAGTTTCAATCCATAATTGGAGTTGAATTCCATTGACGTTAGTTGCAATTTTCCTATTGGTCACTACATTCCATGTGCCTTGATGAGATTGGTCCCTTGGATTTCCTCTCATGTATTTTTCTTATCCTTTCTGAGCCTTGTGTTCTATAAAAGGCTAGAGGATTCCTTTTTATATTTTAAGTTCAGAATTTGTGAATGTTGAAGGAGCATAAAATTTTAAGTTTTGTTCTTTTTTCCTATTTTCTGAACCATTTCGACATAAAACTTTGTGTGCACATAGACATTGAATAATATCAGAGCTTATTAGATAGCTACCTATCTCAGTATATTTGTAGCTGCTTTTGTTAGTTTAATCAAACAAGACTATATGTTGCACCATTTAAGGGTGTATACAAAACCTACTCAGATTGAAAAAATGAAAGCCCTCTCTTTAAAAGCTTGCACCATTTTATATGTAGTTGTGAAGCAATCTGGTGAAGTATAAAGTGGTTTGCTCTATTTTAATTGATTCTTTAGGGCATCCATGGACAATAACTAGGAGAAACTTTTACTTTTCAATATTTTTATGCTTTACTTTAGAGTATATGTTTAAATTCTTGAAAATGTACCAAAAGTTGAATGGATGGATGAAATTTTACTAAAAATATTTTGTTTTCCATAAAATTGTTGAATGCTTAACGCTAAATCTACTTAAGTGATAACAAAGAATTTGCGATGTTCATGGAATGTTGTAGAAAATATTTCAATTTCATGAGGTTTGACTTTATGATTCAATTGAAATTCCAATACCTAAAATATTCAATTCAAAAACCATAGTCCCTTTGAGATTAACAACAATATCACATCAATACCTAAAAGCAACCCTAGTGCAGTCATGACTTGGTTATCAAAGACTTGGAATTGAACTAAAGAAAATATTTTCCTATTAAAGAATAATTCCCCTTTAGGTTGTCTGTTTTCCATATCTTTCAAGAAGGATAGGCACTTTGTGGTCTTGTCTACGAAGAATTTATTTTCCCTATTTAATGTGAGTAAAATCATCATCAACAATTATTTCACATATTTTCTCCTAGAAATTTAAGTGATCTTATGATCATTCAAGTGAGAGAATAATAAATAATTCAAGAGAATTCAAGAGTGATTATCAAGTATTTTGGAGCTACTTTCAAGAGTCAAAAATAATGTCAGGGTCATCATGCATCATGTTTATTTTTGCGCTAACATTTTTGATGTAGGTATCTTATGATTCAAGCAAGCATTCAAGTCAAGATCCACATTCATTCTAGCCATTACTTACAATATTGCAGCAATTTTTTCAAGGGTTTGGTGAGTTGCAACATAACATACTTGTTCATTCATCATTCCTTCCTTCTATTTAATTTTATTTCAAGTTTTGAATGCCAAAATGGGATTCGACCAAGGAAAACCCCTATCTACTAATAAAACAATATTTTTCCCTCTCTTTGATGTTAGATTGTAGATTTAGGTGGTTTAGGTTGAAGATCTATTGAAGAGAAATATTGGAAAAAAAAAATTCAAGTTGTTAAAATTGTCATCTACATTGCAAGATCATGGAAAGTCACCTACAGGTTGCAATTCAATGCTTTAGACTTGAAGATTTGATAGGAAGGAAGCTATAGGAAAGCACTAAAGGATACAAAACTTTTAGATCAACCTTAATACTAGGACTAAATCACCACTTGTGGTGTATGAGTACCACTATACCAGATTTTAGGCATTTTCTATAGATCCTGGTTTAGCAGATCCAAATTTTGATTTCAGCCCGAAACCCTAAACTGGGAATAAATCTCTACTATTGGCATATGAGTTCCAACATGCTTCACAAGTTATATTTTTTAGGATTTCAGAGCTTGTTCTAATCCTCTTCAACTTTCCATGTGCACCTTTTTTATCTCTAGTTTATCATTCTGATTTGAGTTAATTTCCTAGATCATTTAGTTAGTTTTACATATCATTGCCAATTCTTGTCTTTCCAAGCCTTGCTTGGTGGTGAACCCACTTTTAGTATTTAGGCACACCCTAGAACATCCTATTGTAGATCTCTTTCCCTTATTTCATCCTGGGATTGATATCTTTGGTGTTTCATTGAGTGAAACTTGAAGGAAATAGGTGGAAAGGTCCTAAACCTAGGTAGTTCCATCTCTCAAAAAGATAGGACCCCTTATTCTCCCCTTAGTTTCATGGATTATTAGAAAGGTTGAATGCAAAAATAGAAAGTTGATAGCACACTAGATAAGGAATCTCATGATGAATCTTGGTGGTTCAGATGCTCAAGAAGCAACTCTTCCAACATTCTTTGCAATGTTTCAAATGAGGATGAATAAGAGAACATGAATTTTAGAAATTGTGGTAGAAAAGTACTCCGGAGACATCAATTTCCTTGTCTCTACTAATGTTTGTCACTTGGAAGTAGTTGAGCCCAGAATCTTGTGGAATCTGAGTTAGATTATGAAGTAACTATGGAGGAAGTTGATCATTATGTAAAAGTGCTTCTAGAAAGTCCAAAGGACCCAAAAAAAATTGAGTCAAAAGAAAAGTCTATGACTGAAGCCTCTAGTAGTACAAAAGGAATAGGAAAGAAAAGAAAAAGTGTTGCTAGTAAGCAAGAGATCTCAGAACAAGAAGGAAGTCAACATGAGCATGAAAATGCAAACATACAAGAGTTGGACGACGCATTAAAATATTTACAAGATGTGATTCCCAGTGCTAGCTATAATTCATATGTGTCCACTTTGGAAAATCTCAGGAGTATGATTGATTCATTAAAATCATACATCTCAAGATTAAAAGAGGAAATAAGAAATGGGTCAAAACCAAGAACTACAAATGAAAATCTAGAAAGAATCAGAAAGAAATGTGTAGATGCACACCACAGAGTCTTGAAGGAATTGGAGGATGTTTAGTACTAAGAAGAAACTTAGGAGTTAATTTCTTTTTGCTTGAATTGGTCCAACTAGACATTAAATGCAAAGAATAAAATAAGTCAAAATGAAATTTGGCTGAACATTCAAGTAGATGTTTATAGCTTGGAAAATGATAGGGACAATCAAGAATGGTCCTACATCATGTAACTATAAGACAATTTTTTTAGCTTACAAAGTTAGAGAATGGAGGTGGTCAAGCAGCATGTAGTACTTAGAGATTTAGTAAAAATAAGGTACACTCCTATATCCTGTGCCCTTTCCTATGTTGATAGTCTATCAAAAATAAATCTCAACCCAAAAACTAAGGAAGAAGGTATAGGATCTTTAACAAAGCTTGAATTACTATACAAAACTCTTGTACATGCAAAAGTTTCTTGGGAGGAAGGTAAAGCTACATGGCAAGATATCCTAAAGAATCTTAAGGGATCTTCATCTTTAGGTTAATATGTTCATATCCTTTTATGCATACATACATATATTGAAGGAAAATATACCAGACCCCCACATGACCTTTTCCATTGATGTCAAAGGGGGAGAGATAGATAGTGAGAAGAAAAACATGTTTTTCTTGGAAAACCTTTTTGGAAGTTTTGAAAGTCAAGGTTCATTTTGTAAGGGAGTACTCAGTTAGAATGAAAAATGTTTTTGTTATGCATGTTTCCATCAATGACAATGGGGGATATTTTTGAAAGTATGGGAGTCTATCTTAATTGATGTTTCCTAGAAACATGAGCATGAGGTGTACATACATAGGTTGATTCAGCTAGACCAATGTTTTCATTGATGTCAACATTATGGGAAGCATATTTGGTGTATAGTACTAACTATACCGGAAGATGGTCTATCAAAGGTTTGGTGTTCTTTGCTCATGGTGTTATGGTCTATCGCATTAGTTTTTGGGTCCACACTTCATTGCAAGAAGAGATGTAACACTTCTCTCTTAATCATATCATTATGAATATTTCATGCAACTATATTCAAGTTCTCGAGAAGCTTTTTGATGTGTACAAGAATCTATCAATGACAAAGTTCTACACTCTATACTACAATCATCTCTCTATTTAGTATACTAGCATGAGAGATTCTATATTTTCTTGAGAAGGTTGCTTTGATGTTGTGGTTCTAAAGGTAGTCTCTCTATTGTTGATGTAAAGAGAAACTGAAGTAATATTGAACTTGGAAGGTTTTTATTTTGAGAATTATACATTTTATTGGATTTTTTGTGATTAGGTCCTATTCCTAGCAAACCTAATGCATGATATGTGTTGCAATGATTAATTATACTTTTCGGATGTTAGTTGAATCTATTTTAGATTCATGCAGACTTGAAATTGAGCACTACACATTTTTCTTGGGTGAAAAGATGTTTACATATCTTGTATGGCACAAATAAGAGCTTTTTTTATTGTTTTGTTTACATCTAATTAGGCTAACCTAATTGATGTGTGTAATGTATTTGGGTGTATATATATATATATGAGATATTTTGGAATTGAAGAAGTGAGTGTGTGGAAGCATGAGAGATAAGTGAATGTGAAAACATAAATGACACATCAGAAGTGAATGGTGTTCAGTGGTAGAAGTTCAAAATCAAAATAGAGTTGTAAAGCAACTACTAAGCAGGGTAGTATTTCATATTCAAAGCTTTAATGAAACTGAAATATAGCACAAGATAGGTGTACTTTGTATCAATTCATCCTTTGGGCAGTGAGACACACTCTTTTGTGATCATTACAGGTTGTTAGCCTTTGAAGGATAGTGTGTCTTGGGAGTGAGCCCTTATAATATACTATATATGGATATAATATATTTGAAAGGAATAAAATTGTCACTTTATGGTTTAGGACATAGAATGAAAATTTTTCTTCTCTCTCATTCAAGGAAACCCTGGAGATATCAATCCAAGGATGAAATGAGGTGGGGAGAGATCTAGAATAGGGTACCTAGGGTATGATTAGAGACTAAAGAGGGGTTCATCATGAAACTAGGGCTTAGAAATACAAGTAACATGCAAAACCTAATGATCAAACCTAATGATATGCAAAGCTTCACTAAATGACCTAGAAATGTATGCAAAATAGAATATAAATTTGAAATTTAAGGTACATAGGGAAACTTGGAAACCTATAGCAACTTGATTGAATAGTTGAAGTGTTGAAAATGTTGAATTTAATGTATACTAGGACTCATACGCAAGACTAGGAGATTTAGTCACAAATTAGGGTTTCTAGGTAGGAACAAAAATATAGAAAAGATATGTATGAAACACCTGAAATCTAGAAATTTGAATATATTTTGACTCATATGCCAAAAGTGACATATCAGTCCCACTTGGATTTTCAAAGGATTAGGATCTAAATCTTCTCTTCAACCTCTGCTTTGTCTTCTCAACCTAATTTCTTGATCTGAATTGTTGAATTCTACTCTATAGATGTCCTTTAACAATATTCTAAACAAAGTGACAACTTGGGACAACTTTGCAACTTGAAAACCTCTTTCCAATCTTTCTCTTTAATATGCCCTCAACCTACATCTGCAAATCACACACTAGAGAGAGGGAAAATGTTTTTCTAATAGTGGAAATGGGTTTTTCTTGTTCAAACCATGTTTTGGTAATCAAACCTTGTAATGAAATCAAATGGAAAGGAGGAATGATGAATTAACAAAATATAATGTTTCAACTCACCAAACCCTATAAATAAAGGCTAAAAACATGTATGAAATGGCTCCAATGGATGTGGATCTTGACTCTTGCTTGAATGTTGTAGATCTTGAATTGAATACTTACTTGAATCATGAAACCCTACATCACAATTGTTAGCTCAAAAAGAAACATGATGTTTGATGCTTGAATAATGCTCCAAAACACTTTGATAACCACCTCTTTGAAGACTTTGAATGATCTTGTAAATTTTTGAATGCTCTTATATCCCAATTCACTATAATGCATGAATACTTGAAGGCTTATGATGATCTCTTGAATGCTTAGGTGAAAATGAGTGAAAGAAACTTGTATTTATAAATTTTTATGCCAAATTTCTCAAAATTACAACACTACAAGTCAACATCAAATCTAGAAGGATAAAATCCCACCAGGAATTTGAATTTATTTTAATTTTAAGCCACTAGGACTCCTCATATGCCGTAAGTGGTATGATCTCATTAGGCTAGGCTATGGGATACATTTTCAAGAAATTTTAGATTCATGTGAAATCCATATTGGGGCCATAAGACCTAGGTGGACTCTATATGACTGTGTGGTGTATGAGTCCTAAACCACTAAATTTGGGCCACAAGAGTCCAAAAAATTAATTTACGATTGGTCACATATGCGCTGGGATTATCCTTAGAAAGATGCATTAATTAAGGCTTGTGGATACAAATAAGACCAAATAAGCTACAAAGAATCCCAATTAATAATGAAAACCCTAGATTAGTGTGAAAATTTTAGGATACACTTTACAACACCTTAAATAAGGCATAATTAGGTTCACTTAGTTTACAAGGGCTCAAACAAGTGTGGAAATGTAATAGACAACATTTTTCAACACTACATTTAGTATCCACTTTAGTGAGAGGATGAACTTTCTTCAAGCTCGCACTAAAGTAGATGAAATCACATCAAGAGGGGTTCAAATGTACCAATGTTAGTAGGATAGGATGACAATGATCAAGAGGTTTTTGCAAGCCCCAATAATTAAGGTCCTATAGCAAACTAACATAGGCACAAAAGAACACACTTGAAAAAGGATATAAGGAGCAATAACAAGGCACAAGCATGCACTGCCAAAGACATAAGGAAAACAAAAATATAAAGCGAAAAAAGAAAGGGTGGATCAAGCCCCACCATTTGTCCCGCGACATGTTGTCGACCGGATCTGGGGTTGTTTGTCCGTTGCATGTGCTAATCATCATGGAAAAATTAGGCCCTTAAGTGGCAAAAAAAGTTATAAAAATTAGGAGTTAGGAAACTTTTTATGTAAAAAATTTTGAATAAGCTATCAATATTATTTCCAAAACTATGTAAGAAACGTAATTTGTAGCAAATTGAATTTAGTTTCTAAACTAATCGGATTTTTTTTTCAAAATAAAATCTATTTGTGAAAATTGAAATTCCCTAATGCAATAGTACTTAAATTTTAGGGAAAATAAGAAGTAGGGTGTCTGTCTGACCAATCTCTAACCACAATAAAATGATAATATTTTTATGTAAGATTTTAGATATAAGTAGAGGACTATGTCCCAAAAGTGATGTATATTTTTTTGGTAATTTTTTTCTAAGTAAATAATTAATTATGAATTTTATTACAAATTCTAAAAAATATAAAACGATATGTCTAACTCAATCTTTAATCCTTAGTCGCAATTCATGAAATTTAATTTTTTCTTTTTTTTTCCTATATAGTATGTGAAGCATTGTGAATGTGACATGCTTTGATTAAAAATGTGATAATCGCTTTGAAAGCTATAGATGTTCCTTAATCATCCTATCAATTAGGACTTTATTCGTAATTCAAATATAAAATGAATAAGAATTATTTATTAAATGCAAAGTAAAGCATAATTTATATTGGTGGAAAGTTGAGAATATCCTTTGAAAACCCTTTTCTAAGCTTCATCAATTTTGAGTAAAATAAAGTCAAACCACATACCCTACATTATACCTTAATATCATCATATTGCCTCTTTTTGGCCCATATCATGATCTTGCACATACCCTCCAAAAATGAATGCTCACTCTGGCAACAAAACTCTAGGCTATTTCACTAGGTGAGTATTGAAAAGCAGTGAGACACATACGCACATGGCTGGTATGCACTCACACAGACAAGAAAGTGGCTATGAGAAATTCATGCCTAAGTTCAAATTCCATTCAACCAGACCAAAGATATAACTCTTGATAACTTTGATAAGGTTCCACACAATAATGATCTTCAAGCTTCATCAGGCAAGAAAAGCTTTGTATGCTTGAAACTCAAGAAAAAACAAGATGGAACCATAGGTAAGAAAAGTGTGTTATGCAAGGTGGCCATATAACTAAAATTGTAATTTAATGTAAGGAATGTTCAAAGGAGTTTTTCTTTGTTCATTTAAGGTCTTAACTTAGGGGACATTGTGCCTAATGTCTCCAAGAGAGGACCAATTGAAGAATAGAATATTCACAACTTAGGGGATGCAATTTGTTACATCAAGCCACAAGAGGAACATAATATTCTAAGAGAGATCATTCTCTTGAGGGACATCATGCCCAATGTCATCCACAAAGTGAAAGACACATCGCATGAAGTAAGAAGACTACATAATGAAAAATGCAAAATGCAAAAATAATAATGCCAATGTATGCCTCCACTTTAAAGAAATTGCTAAACATCATGCTATGAGAAATTACTTTAAAGTAGAAAATGATAAATGCTAACAATAAAGAAGACATAAGAGCTAACTTGGAAAGCCCTATTCCAAGTCATATGTTTCCAAATAAAGGTACCTTATGAAAATGAAAGATGGGTTGCCCCCAAAATGAAACTCCAAACACATGAGGGATCCATGGATTTGGGGTCAGTATGTTCTTACTACAATGTTTTTAATGAGCTCAGAACTTCCATCATTCCCCAAATACTCATAGAACTAGAAGAATGGCACAAAGAGAGTGAAAACAAAGAAGAATCCTTTTGGGTCAACATGGAAGAGACATGAATGTCACGATTCCTTGCATCATCTCCAAAAGGAAAAAATAAGAGAAATGAAAATATAAAGGAAAAAAAATTTGGTCAACATGGAAGATACATGAATGTCTCGGCACCTTGTGTTATCCCCAAAAGGAAAAAACAAGACAAATAAAAAGAAAAGGTAAAGGTAAAAGATTTATGACATAGAGAATAATGTAGGTACAAATAGAAGAATGTCACAAAGAGAGAGACACACACGTTAAACAAAATTCCATTAGGGATGCAATCACATAAAGAAACAATAAAAAATACTAGTAAGGCACATGAGAGTAAACATGTTAGTAGGTCATCCACATCTCAATTGTGTTCATCGTGTATAGAAGGAGGGAAACTATCCAAGTGGATAATAGCAAGTGTTGAACTAGGGCCATCACCAAGTTTGATACTCTTCTTAGCAAAATTGTCATTTAAGCTCATATAAGTGGAAAACAATGTACTCAATTCATTATGCACTTCATCAATCTTAGCAACTTCATCATCACCATCTAAGTTAATCACAATAGGAGGTCTAATGATAATTTATAAAGAAGGATTTAACTCCTTTTGTAGTGTAGGATCTTGTTATTGCAGTGAATGGGGAGACTGATCGTGCATTGCTTCAGTCAAGTTTGTATTTTGATTTTCTTTTTTTGTTTCTTTGCTTAACCTTTAGGAAAGAGAATGACCTCTACACCTACACTCTCTATCATTTCTATTTCTTTTAGTACGACTTTCAAGTTTCATTTGTGTAGGAGTGGGTTTATCAACCATTTGTTTCTTTTCTTCTCGAAGGGGAGGAACAAAAGGAACCATGGAAGGTTGTTCAACCACTTTCTCTTTAGCTTTGTAAACTTGTTTTATTTTAGGAGGCGCAAGGGGATTGCCTTCATTATCTCTTGGTCTTTTGTAAGAAATAGGAAAAGGATTTATCTTAAGTTGGTATTGTTTATTTAGAATGTCTTTAGGTTCAATCATGGTTTTTTCAAGGATGGTAGGCTCGGTCATAGGCTAAGGCATGTTTGTAAGTGATAGTTTTTCTATACATTTCGCCTTGAACTTTTGATAGAATTTAAAAAAGAAGTCTTCTCGAGTTATAATACGTTCCATAGGCTCATGCCAAAAGAAATCTAATGAAAAGTTCCCTCGGGAGGACAAAGGATTAAAGCCACTATGGTGCATGGTAAATATTTCATTGTCAAAGGGAAACTTTAAGCATTTATGCACAATCGACAGGATGGATTCCATGGAGCGTAGCCATGGGTAACCAAACTTCACATGGAATTGATCTAACGTCGATATGATGGAGAATGAGACATCTAATGTTTTTGGTCTTATTTGTAGAGGAAGGGTGATTGATCCCATAATAGAAAAGAAAAACCATTGTGCATCTTTATCCATGCTTTCGATTTATCATATGTTTCTTAATAGAGCTTATGTAAAAGTAAGAATTCTTTCATGATCACATTCTCTTCGCAAATGTGATTAATTAATATCCCATTATGGGCTTATCATAGATTTGGCTGGCTATGTAAAGAGGACCATCAAGTGCATGTTTAAGTATATATTTTTTATGAGAAAACAATATAAAGAAGCTTTTTAGTTCAGCCCTTGTGAGGTATAATTTTGATCAATCCAATCATATCATCTGTAAGACCTTGTTCATAAATATCTATGGGATCTTGGTGAATAGTATCATCATCATTCATGTCAACATTCATCACATCATTCTTTTTAGTTTCACTAGCTTTGACAAAAGAAATATTATGATTAGGCATAGGTTGGTAAACATTTGTAAGTTTTTGTTGGGAGGGCAAAAACTTATTTCCTTGACATTAACACCACCAACTAAAGTCGACCAGAATCAATGAGGTATTGCAAAATGTTTAAGACGCTTACAATCTTTTGTGTCATGTCCATTTTGTCAATGACAATGTAAAACCTATTAGGATCTAGGGTTTCTAGGCAAGAACAAAAATCTGACAAAGATTATGTTTGAAACACTTGAAATCTAGAAAATTGACTATACTGGGACTCATAAGCCAGAGGTGGTGTATTAGTCTTGCTTGGAATTTTTTGAGGATCATGATCTAAATCTACTCTTCAGTCTCTACTTTGTCTTCTCAACCTAATTTCTTGATCTGAATTGTTGAATTTTGCTCTGTAGATATCCTTTAATGATCTTCTAAATAAGGTGAAAACTTGGACAACTTTGCAACTTTACAACCTCTTTCCAATCTTTCTCTTTAATATTTCATCAACATAGATCTGCAAATCACACACTAAAGAGGGAAGAATTTTTTTTGTTAGTGGAAAGGGGTTTACCTTGGTCAAATGCCATTTTGGTAATCAAACCTTGTAATGAAATCAAATAGAAAGGAGGAATGATGAATGAACAAAATGTAATGTTGAAACTCACCAAACCCTAAAAAATAAAGGCTACAAAATGTATGAAATGGCTCCAATGGATGTGGATCTTGACTCTTGTTTGAATTTTGTAGTTCTTGAATTCAATACATGCTTGAATCATTAAACCTACATCACAACTGTTATCTCAAAAATAGACATGACACATGATGACTTTGACATGATCCAAGTGATGCTTGAATAATGCTCCAAAATACTTGATAATTAGCTCGTGCAGACTCTTCAATGCTCTTGTAAACTCTTCAATGCTCGTGTGATCTCCAATTTGCTAGATTGCTTGAATACTTGAAAGCTTAGGAGAAAATAAGTGAAATAACCTTGTATTTATACTTGTTTATGCCAAATTTCCTGAAATTACAACACTACAAGTTGACATCAGATCTAGGAGGATAAAATCCTACCAAGCATTTGAATTTAATTTAATTTTAAGCCACATGGGATTCATATGCCAAAAGTGGTGTATGAGTCCCATTAGGCTAGGCTATGGGACAAATTTTTTAAGAAATTATTAGATTAATGTGAAATCTAGATTGGGGCCCTAATACCTTAGTGGCACTATCAAATTTTGCAAATTTGAAGTTCCCATAATGAAAAGTCGATTGCACACTTAGAAGTGCACCTAAAAAATCTGCCCAAGTGACCTACTTTGGAAGGTCATAATTCGGCGCCAATAGACTTTCATGCCACACCCCTTGGTGAGCATATTCAATTGACATATGTGAACATGCATGTCATTTTTCAGCTTCCCATGATGAGTTTTGATAGGGTTTCAAAAAGAAAAGTTGGAGAGTTTTGGGCCTATTTTGTTGTTTGCAAACTCTTTGTCCTTCAAAGTGGCCTCTTGTTCAAGCTGATATTTCACAACTAGATTATTGTCATGACAAATGAATTGTTTCCTTACATTCCTCTCACATTCATGTGCTCCCTGGTCTAGTTTCAAAGCTTGGGATCTGATTTGATATTTTTTTGAGATCAAAAGCAAATGTAGCTTGTTATGATTTTACATATGCATTTTCAACATGTTTTAAGGTGGTCAAATTTGACCCCTAATATCTTATGAAGAATGATGATTGAAGGAAATACCTCTTGCACACATGAACAATGGACCTAAATGAGCTTGTGTTTCCAATGGCAGCTTTCCAGGAGGTCAATTGATATTTTTTCAAGGATGTTACTTGGTGAGCCCTAATTGGTTTTGAATAGGTGCAATTGTAGAAAAGTCTTTAGAGTAAGCTACTTTGACATTGAATATCTTGCACCTTGTGATATATTTTTTTTAACTACTTATTGCACTAAGTTTTCAGTTCAAATTTCTACATGTCTGTGCATTTTCATAGCTCCAGGAGGTTGTTTGACCAGTTTTCGAGAGTGATTTCGGAGCTCACTTGACCAGTTTTGATCACTGTACAAATATGCTAGAAATCAAATTTTGATGACAACCCACTTTAAATTTTCATTCCAAATGTATATGCAAGGAGCCTTAGATCAATTCAAGGTAAAAAATTGTCACAAAATGAAAAAAAAATTAGTAAGGCCCACAAGGGGACCCGACATGTGCATGCAGATGAGGAAGCATTGCAGGTAGCTAGCTTTGCTATACAAGTCCTTTGGGGAAATTTTTGAGACCATTTTCAATGGAGTACATAAGATGTTGCATTTTAGAGGAGGGAACACGTGAAGTTGAGGGTGTTTTTGCACTTTACACAGAGGGGAAGGTGATGTTTTAGTTGAGTTCCCATGGATGAAGTTTTGACAATATTTAATCCTGCTTGGTTGTTTGAAAAGTTGTATGATGGTTGTGGGAAAACAATCTACTTGATTGAGCATAATCATTTGAAAGGAAACCCTTATTTAAGCTTTTGTACCTTCATAATAGTTGGTTACAAAAAGGGATTTGTTTCAAGAATGTAAAAATTAAGAATGTCTTACAACTTAGAGAGTGCATATATTTGAGTAGCAATAGCAATTATTGTGCCTCTATAGTAGATGGTGAACTATATTGGATATTCATAACAAAGATAGCTAGCAAGAAAATTATTCTAGTTACAAAGCTACAAAGGATGAATTCCAACATTTGTCACTTGTTTTAGAGGAACATGGAAGTGATTATAATGTAGCAAATAGCTTTATAATTGAAGTTCAGGTAGTAGCTCCAGAGATAACCTTCTATAACAACACTCAATGGTCTTCATAGATTACTTTGACTAGGGAAAAGTTGCTATGAGCTAAAATGGATTTCAATTTAATTTATGTTGCAAAGGAAAATGATAGATGTGTTTGTGGACTAGTCAAAGGGCTTACAGTTGAAATTTGTTCAGGTCTTGCTATGCTTGATCGAGTAGACATATCAAGCGAATATTCTTTTGTTTAGGATAAGACTGGTATTTCAACCATAACAACATATATCTACATTCATCTTTCCTTTAGTATTTTATTCCTTTTTCTTTTGTTGCAAGATGAGGATGTGACACTACATTTTATGAAAGTCTGAGAATTATATTATGAAGAATTGATGCTGCCATCATGCTAATTGTAAGGGGTCATCTGACATTGCTTCAAGGGGATTGATCCATAGAATGGTCGCGACTCATGATTATATGAATTTCCATTTGAATTTAAAATTGATGGGGATGTATTCAAGTTTTCACCAATGGAAAGGGGATTCAATGAATGAGGCAACATATCCTGAGGGAGCTTGAGCACTATTTGCAACTAGTTGGTGTTGACCAGGAAAGGTGAATGTTGGGGGGACTAGAATGCCAACTCAAAGTAAGTTCAAATGCATTATGAGTAGAATGATGACATGAATAGAGTTGCAAAAATTGATCTTGTGAAGTCTTGATTAACTATGTTGTAGTATGTTAGCACAAAGACTAGGAAGTTTTTGTGATGTAGATTATGGAGCTACCCTCATGGTCATTAGATGGGGATAGATTGATAGGGTACAAAAAATATTTATTATAGGTTCGAGAAGCTACTGAAGGGAACATCATTCTTGCATGCTGATATGAGAAAATTAAGCACATTTTCACTTTGCAAATGGCAGTTTTCCCCTGCCATGAAAATGTATCAATTTTTTTTGAGGAAATTATATTTTGATGTAGTGTCAGGAAAGATGTATGCTCCATGGGGAACCATTGAGCTCGTAAATAAGGGGTTAATTTAGTATTACAGATACAAGGTACCACTACTATATACATTTTCCTATGCTGCCATAGCCAAGAAGGAGCTAAATGTGAAGATTTAGGGAAAAGGCAAGATACACGGAAGGAGGAGAGTGAGAGATGTGGTCAAATCCTAACCCCATCCCACTAACCCCATGGGTGACTCCAACAAGAAGCTAGTGGGGTGTGCGGGGTAAGCTTGTAGTGGGCCCCATGACATTTTTAAAAGGCTGAACATTTAAAAAATAAAAATGTTGCTTGGTGGAATAATGTGGGGTTTTCACTATTTAAACCAAGTATTTTAAATGTGAAAAAGTCAAAGCACTGGGTAATATTAGGGTGCCCAATGAATTTTTTAAAGAGAAATAGAGCTTTTGCTAATAAAAAAATAAAAATTGCTTAAGTTGGGCATCAAGAATAATTAAAGGTCATGAATAAAATATTTTAATAGCCTGATAGATAAAGGATTTCTTTTCAAAAGTAAGGACCTTGGGTATAAAATTAAAGTAAGCATTTTACTTTGTTGGGTGAACTGTAGCAAGAAAAAGTAGGCTAAAGGCTCTTTCACATGTAAAATATTTTCACGTTGTGTGGCAGGAAAGGGCATAGTAAACATGGTATTTCATGGATGAAACTATCTCAGCTTCTGGGTAAAATACAATTGAGGTTTATATTTTCACATAGGTGAAGATGTGTAACAGATACACATGAAAGAGAATGATATTTGACATTAGCATTTATAGGTGAAATGAAATTTTGAATATAAGTATGAGTTTTCACTTCAAAGTGAAAATGCTTTCATGGGAGTGATAGAGAATTTTAAAGTGTAAATGAAAGAAGAGTATTTTCTATAGGGGCTTGATTAATAAAAGGGGACTAATTATGTAGCAAGGGTAAAAATAGAGAGGCATGGTTTGTTATTGCAAAGGAGGAGAGAAGAGAGGATTTTTTCATTTTCTTGTTGTTGATCAATGGATGATGAAGCTTCCAAGGGTCTTCAAGGGATTAATTTTAGGGCTCTTCTTCCTTCTATATCCTCTCATTCCTTCTCATTTGTAAAGAGTTATAAATTATTGTATGGGGTTGGGTAGATAGAAAAATGTTGAATCTGAGTCATAGAGAGAAGGAATTGTAATGCTTTGATTTCATGAGGAAATATTAATCAGTTTGTGAAAATAGAGCATGACTGTCATCAAATTGTCTCTATATTTGTATGATTTAAATCATATGAATTTAATATACAAAGTATTTTTAATTGGTTATCTCAATTTTCCTGAGATTGTGTTGTTTGTTCATGGTTGTATTTCAAAGAAATTGTTAAATTACTTTGAGAAGATAATTGTGATTTCAAGTGTGCAAGGTGGATCTATAAGAAGAATTTTGACAACAATAGAGTGGATCTGTTAGTGCAAGGCATTAGTAATTTTGAATCCACTAGTTGAAGTTTATTTGCTGATGCAATTTTCTTTATGATTCCATATTTTACTCCATGACCCAAAATTAGGCATTGATTTGCCATTCAACTAAATGCATTTTCAGAAACAATTCATTAATTCAAAATCATTTTAATTTCTATTTTTGGGTTTAGGTTTAGTATTGAATTATGCTTCCCAATTGTTGAGTGAGTGTTGAGATACCAAAAATATAGCTAGATTTGAAGTTGTCAATACTTTCATTGGTATATTTTAATTGGGAATTATCTGCTATAAAATGCAATGTCTATGCATAATTGAAATAGGTCTTTAGGAATTGTGAAGGGAGACCCACCTTGGTCCTACAAAGCC
>VDFB02229520.1:0-10934 GCA_007258455.2 Sequoia sempervirens
GGTTCACTGATGCCATGAGATGCGATCTGCGAGAATTCACACCATTGTGGATTTTGCAGATTGGTCGGATGAGAAGTTAGGTCGCGAGGAGACTGGTGAAGACTTCTGCGCCCAATGCAAAGAGACGTGAAGCGGCCCCCTATTCTCCAGTGTTAGACATTTCTGGTGCATCCCATTATGCATCTTGTAAATATTTCTCGACATTTTTGAATGTCATTTTGTAAATTGTAATTACACCAAGTCCAAAGATGTAACATTTTCAAAACAAATTACACTTTGACTTTGGTCAAAGTTAGGTGAGATTTCCTAAAATCGCTCACCTAACTCTCCCTGATTTTCTCAATCTCTTTCCTTCTTTTGCTCATCCCTCTTTCTATATAATGTGAGGGATTTTCATTGTAATATTATCTTTTAGCCTTTTGCAACGAAGTGCTGCCCTTTTGTAAGCAAATTTGTGAAACTTTGCGTTCATACTTTGTGAATGAGATTCAATCAATAAAGAAAAGGATTGCTAGCCAGACTTTGCGTTGGATTCAATACTTTTGTAAGTTGATTTGATTTGGTAGTGATTAGTTCGAGGAATCTGAAAGACTCTAAGTGGTTGATGTAAACTTTGCGTTACATCTATTATTTAGATTGCATTGTTATTTTGTTTATCATTGGTTGAGTGATCTATAAGACTTTGCGCTTATAATCATTTATACTCTTGCATGTTCTTGTTGGATAATCTATAAGACTTTGTGCTTATAATTATTCATACTCTTGGATACTTTGTCGAAGGATCTACAAGACTTTGTGCTTGTAATCGTTCGTGCTATTAACACTTTTGTTGGATGATCTACAAGACTTTGTGCTTGTAATCGTTCATGCTGTTTGAAGAATTGTTGCGTCTAAGAAGACTTTGTGCTTCTAACGTAGCAAACGGTACGTTTATGCAGATCCAACATTGATAAAGCTACGGAACGACTTTGTGCCTTCAGCTTTCCCTTTTTAATTTATTTGTTTGTTGTTAATTACTTCTGGTATCTCTACGCTTCGCTCGACGAGATAGAGATATTGGCATTACTGCTAGTTGTTCGTTTCAGTTATCAAGAATTCGGAACTTCCAACACGTGAAGCATTGTAAACATCTTCTCTGAAAAAAGAGAGAAGGATGAATGTAACACACCCCCCCCACTCCGTGAATTACGTGTACATTGTGTAATTACTTTTGTGATTTACTATTGTTTCTTTTAGCAGTAAGAAGGGCGCCTCCCCTTTCCGAGAGGAGAGATTCACATCTCACATAGCTGTGGCTGAAGTCCAAGTTGTGTAATCTGTCGAAAGTTGATTACATAATTTTCACCCGACACAAAGAACATCTCCCAAAGTCCACTTTGATGTTGCAACAACTGATCTGAATCTTTTTCAAGGTTTGGAATCTCTGCGTCAGGCTCAAGTATGACATAGTTACCCATACCAGCATCTTGAATGAGGTCTTCAGGATTGTCCAACACATTTTCAACTGCCCATTCATGCAACAGCACATCAGGAATAGCTTTTGATTGAAGTTCTTGAGCGGCAACCAGCTCACTGTCAGTAAAAGCGACACAATTTGTATCTGCAGCAATAGGAACAACACTAATGGGACTTGGGTTATACGGCTCAATATGATCTTTAGCCAACTTTTCAGATTTAATGGTAACCTTAGTTCCATATCTTGTTCTAAACAGCATATGTGACCAATCAGCTGACACATAACCACCTATCTTGGTTGTAAAGTCTCTTGATAAGCACAAGGAAAAGAAAGGTGGAAGGTCTATGACACATATGTCTTGGGGAACTCAAAAATTAGGACAAGGATGAAGGGTAAAACTCAAATCTTTAATGATGCCCAATGTATTAACAGAGGTACCATCCAATTGAATTACTCCTTTGTCTAAAGGTTGATACTTTAGTCCAAACTTGTCAGCAATCTGCTTTGGCATCACTGAGCTACTGGCTCCACTATCTTCCATACAGTTATGAACTAACTTGTCACTTATGATTACAGACATGTAAAATGGAGGTTGTTTAACTCCTTTTCCTGTCTCTTTGCTGGGTTGTTGATCATTTCCCTGAGGATTATTTGTTAACATGGCTCTAACTTGACCTATTGGAGACTCAGATTCATCAGACATTTTCAAACTTGACAAGGCTGACTATAACATATCCTTTTGACCTGGGATAGCTAATGAGTCCCACATAGACATTGTAACATTCATCTTTTTCATGCTATCAAGAATATTATAGGGTACAGTTGGATTTACTTTATAATGTACCTTTATGCCAGTGTGATCAACTTGCAAGTGTGGTTGTTCCTTGACCGGGAGTTGCTGATTTCTTTGCCAAAAAGGAGTCACTTGAAATGTAGATGGTTCTGCGGCTGTTGCCTTTCCTTTGTCAGCTGCTTGATCAAGCTCGAAAGCTCTCTTCTTTGCCTTGGTGTTAGCTACAACTGGAGAATTATCTACATTCAGTCCACAGAATTCTTCACCTTGCTAGTTAAGTAGGGTAGTATCATTGGTAAGGTGATCTTGGTGTTGTGGAGATGCATCATTAAGTACATGTTGTGAACTTGAGGCATTCTATACCATCAGTGCCTGATTAATGAGTCCATTTGAGCAAGTGGCTTGATTGTGAGGCTGGTTACAAGGGTAGCACCACTCATAATTTGCTGCTAAGTTGTTTTGAATAGGAACAAGATCCTTAATTGCACTAACAAGTGCTAGAGCATAAGCCTGAAAAGATCTTGTGTTCACATTCTGCCTTGGGCCCTGGTAAGCTTGTCTATTACCTTCATATGCTTGTTGCTGACCTGAATTCTGCTATTGATAAGGCCTGCTATATGATTGCTGCTTCTCCAAGCTCACAAGCTTATTACCAAAAATCTGCAATAGACTTTTGATCTCCTGCAACTCATTTGAAGAACTTGGAACAACATTTTCTTGTGTTACAGCAGCTGGAAGAAGTGGCATAGGAGTAAAAGGTGGTATCTGCAAAGGAATATTTGCATGAATCTTTAGGAATATAGGCATTGGTGGTAGGAGCAAGTTTACCAGCCTATATTAGGTTGTTTTCAGCTCTGATTGCTATTTCAAAAGCATTCGGCAGAGACACCCCTCCCATTGATTGTATCATAATAGCTATATCGCTGTTAAGAGCCCTCAAAAAGTACAAAAATGCATATTCTGGAGGTGGTCTCACCGTTGCAACGATTCTATCCCAGGTTCTTTGAAATCTGAAATTGAAAACATTCATCTGCTCTTGTGAAGCCCTCTTAGTTGTAGTTAATTGTTCCAATAAAAACAAGTTATCAAACCTGTCCTGAAATTGTTTATGAAACTTGTCTCCAAATTTGTCCCAAGTTGCAATTGAAGCGACTGCTAAGCCCCTATACCATTGCACAGCTCTTCCCTTCAGTGAAGCAGCTAATAATCTCACTGCAACATCCTCTTGAGTTATGTGATGGACTCCGCATAACGAAGCCACATCTCGCATATGTTCAATCGGAGTAGTTTGATCTTCCCCCGTGAAAGTTGGCAGACTTTTCAAGGCTGCCATTGGGATGTCATTGTGCTGTGCCAAATTTAAGGGACTCCCTCCATTAAAAGCAAAAAATGGTTGATTCCTTGGAGCAGCCATTGGAGGTGGCTGAGGTGGATTTACTGGCACTCTAGGTAAAACAAAAGACGGGACAACAATATCAGATCCCACAGATGGAGGAGTAGATTTGGCTCTTCTGGAATAAATAAATTTTGTCTTTGGCCTTTCTGTTGCCCTGCCTTGTCTTCTGGGTGGTGACAGCTGCAAGTATTTGAAAGGAACTAAACTGCTCCTTGTCTGAACTCTTCTCATAAACTGTAGAAGGCGCTGATTCTGAAGTTCTTCCTCTTTATGGAGTCGCCAAGTATGCCAAATGACTTCTGTAAAGTCTGAAACTCGCTGGTTGCATACCAAACCAACAATATCACGTGGAAATCGTCCCACCGAACGTGCCAGAAACTGTTGTCTCCTAAAAATGCACCCTATGCAAAGTTACAAAAAATTGAGCTTTCTAGAGGAAACATGGGATCATTTCAAGGCTATGGGTCACCTGAACCTGAAATGAACCTCCAGAGAAGGTCGGCTTCCTTTGTGTTATTGTAAGAACCCACACCTGGTGGACTCTAATCAACCACAATTTTCTGCCCTTTGTTTGATATTCAGTGTTTTCAGTGTTTGGGTTTTGTTTGAGTTTTCAATGATGTTTTGCCAAGGAATAAAGAAAGTGCAAATAACATATGCCAATGCTCAAATGAAAGATATGTTGATAGTACTATGAAGGCTAGAAAACAAATCCATAATATCCTTTACAAGGAACAAGTGACTTTAATACAGATTTGTCCTTTTACATTTCATGAAATTATGAGCTCATACCGGAAATATGCAAATCTGAACCCTTAACAGCAATGACTGGAACAACAATTATTTCGTGAATTTTCTGAGTGTAGGCATGACTGTCACAATCTAGATTAACCCAAAATTTGAACAGCAATTAAAAGACTCAGTCTAGAATATCATTTACACACAACCATGGTAAGATAACACCCCCAGAACTTACACAGCAGTAACTGAGACACTTTAAAAGACTTGCAGACCTAGATTTATGCATATGCAATTAATTAAAATATGAAAACACCTAACCTGTATCTCATGCCTGCCCTATAGATGAAGACAATAGTAGCGTTTACTATTCACGCCACTGTAGCAACCAGCAATAAATATATTCCACATAGAACCCTTGCAAATCTGAATTATACTGTAGCGGCACTGTAGCGATTACTATTCACGTGCAATCATAACCCAAAAATGTACAGCAGTTAAGAGATTTAGTTCTAAGCATCAATCACATACATCCATGACCAGATAGAGCTCAAAAATACACACAGCAATCCTCAATCTCAGATTTACATATATATTCAGACCTGAATATTCAATAACAACAATTTCAATGAACATAATCAACCTAGATCTGCACATTTGAACCTGATTTGAAGCGCAGAGATGTATGCAGCAGTTGGAGGTTGAAAGAATCATTGTAGCGAATCACTATTCACGTGCACTGTAGCGTCAACTGTAGCGCGGGTACTGTAGCAGCAATGAAAAATATTCAACGATCTAAAATCTGCTCTTCAAACCCTTGTTTGTATCTCCTCAATGATGCACAAATGAAAGGACTGAATTATCCTCTCCTCAATTTGCAACCCTTCACGAGATCTTTCACTCCCTCAGTTATGCTATCAATAGGAAGTTTTCGTTTCCTATGATCAAAGAAGAAAACTGTAAAAGCCCTAGGCTCCACAATAAAATTCAATCAAAATAATATTCATCAACTAGATGCTGAGAATGAGCTCTTACCTCTCTTTTTATTCTTTCCTTCAGAGAGTTCAAACACCTTCCTGGCCAATGTGGGATAAAAGATTTATTCCCACATTAAATTATTCACTTAACGCACTTTATTATATTAAAGTGACTTTATTATTATAAAGTTACTTTATAACTTTATAATAATATTAAAATATTAAATAAATCACTTAAGTCACTTAAACTTTAATATCTCTCGATGTACTTGTCTGATTGCTAAGTCGTCTGAGCCAGGAGTCGACTCCCCCTGTTCTCCATGTGATTGGATGCCTGTCTAAAAATAGAAACCCTGAATAATGACTTACTATAAATAGTAAGTACGTGAAATTGAGTCTAAAAACAGTTGCAAAGGCCCAATCAAGGTCGACACTGTAAATATGCTCTGCTCAGGTGTCTTTCTATTAATAGGAACCCTGACTCTCCCAAAATAGTAACATACTATAAATAGTAAGTGTGCCAATCTGAGTCAAATAACCTGTGCAAAGGCCAAAACTTGAATCCAACTCAAGAGTAATGTCTCTAAATCACCGGTAATTGCCACAGAAGACCCTCTATCCATAATTGTTAGCCTACGAGGGTCAAATGATAGGCTAATCCTTACGAACTCTGATGCTCGCAAAATGGGGACATTACAGTTATCACCTAAACTACTAATCTTTATGAGGTAAATGGAGAAGGAATACATGAAAATTGAAATTTAAACCTACGGTGATACACCAAATTGGCAGAAATCATGGAATGAGAACAAGATGAACACACACTGGGAAACTAATGAGAGATCTTTCATTTATTCGACATAACCTTTATGAACTTATGCATCATTCTTGAAAAGGTTTAATCTACATATACACCTTAGAAGGAAATATGAATTTCACAACTTTAAGTTCAAATGCAGATTGAGAAAACACAGTTCAAAACTTACATAATCTGAAAAGAAATGAAAACAATATGAAACACCAACACTGGTTTCCAAGGTAATCTTTGTATGTTATATTCCAGATTCCAGTTGAGTTACAAAGCATACATCAACTGAGAAAAGATTTAAGAAAAATCACTAACTCTCCAGAGTGCATAATTCGAACTCCTTTACAAAGAGGAAAAAAATGCCCTATATACCAAAGATGTCGACCCCTTCGGACTTACAAAACATCTGACTTTAGGAAAAAATCTCCCCTTAGATCTTTTTCCTAAAATTAATGCCGCATTCAAGTGTGTCCCTGTTGTCCATGTCGGTGAAGAGTCGTTCCTAGGAGAAGCCTTCAAATCTTTTGCAGCTACCGCATTTACCTCTGGTCCTCGTGTCCACCTTTGAATCCCTTGGCCGAGCTGCCTTGAATGCTTCTGACTTCAAAGCAGATCCATGTCGGTTTACATTCTGTTGATCTTCCTCTAACTAGTCAAACTGCCACGACTCGCCTATAGCTTCCTCCGATTGGATGCATTGATGCCATATAGATTCCAAACGGTCAAGGGTCGTCAGACTGAATCGCATGTCGAGGAGACACTAGACGTGTCTCCCCGATGCAATTATGCCCTTATAGTAGCATCGTCATAGAATACAATCGTCGCTGAGAGCTCTCATCGAGCCACAAAAGTTATATCGACATCGCCTTTGTCATCGCCCAGAACATCGGCAAGACAAAACACTTTCGGGAAGACCTCATGTAGAATTCATCTTGTTTCGGCGGGAGCTTGCCCTCCTGTTCACAATGGTCGGCGAGACATATCAGGTTGGGGAGACTTCTCCCCGATCTCAAAATATCACACCACAGGAAAAATCTATCGGTGAGACTACCCCCATTCGCCAAGACATCATGGCAAGCTCATTACGTTACCGAAGGCACCAAACATGTCAGCGGAACCAACAACCATCGGCAAGACATCCTGTCGAAGGCAACTCTCTCGGCGAGCCCATTACATCTCGGCAAGACCCTGTCGGGTCAGTGAGACATCTTATCGAACTCCTCTTGTTGGCGATGAGTCACACCGCAGCCAACTCCCTATCGGCGAGATACTACTCTCTCAACAGGATCTCATAGTGAGCTCCCTATCTCTCCCTGAGCTCACTTCATCATCTGTGGGCAAGACACCATCCCTTCGGGAAGACATCTCCCCAAGACCATTGGCTTCGGCAAGACATCCGCTTGTCAGCGAGACCTCTTACCGAACTCCTTTATCTTCCGGCGAGCTCGAAACATTTCGAGGAGACTTCCTTCATTCGTCGAGACATCACACCGAGTGCATTTCATTTCGGCGAGACCTTTCCTTGTCGGTGTGACCTTTCATCGATGACGCCTCCCTTCGCCGAGGCATCCATTTTTTTCCCAAACATTATGGCGAACTCAATCCCTTCGTTGAACTCGTTTCATTTCGGGGAGATCGCTCTTGGTCGGTGAGACCCCTCACCGAGCTCACAACTTTCGCCACAACCTCCACTTGACGGTAGGACATCTCCCCAAGACCACCATCTTACGCCGAAGGCATCCAGTTTCGGTGAGACATTACTGCGGTCGCTGAGACATCTCAGCGAGCTCCACCTATTCTCCCCGATGACATCTTCCTTTGCCAAGACCTTCGTTAGTTGCCGAGAGATCTCCCCGAAACGACAACCCCTTATTGAAGGCACCACTCTATCAGCGGGAAATTCAACTTTCGGCCAGACTTTATACCGAATCCTCCATCTCCTGGCGAGCGCAGACCCTCTTTTGGGGAGACTTCGCTTGATCGACAAGACTCTATGCCGAAGGCAAAATCCTTCGACGAGCTTGCTTCACATCTGTCGAAAAGACCTCACCCTTTCAGGAAGACATCTCCCCAAGACCATTTTGTCCTTGGGCAACCCTTTTCATATTGGGGGGACCTCCCCTTTTGTCCAGATCTTTCAGCGAAGGTGAACTCTTCTTCCTAACGTCAGCCCTACCAACAACCTTCAGCGTGACATCTTTCCAAGTGGAGAGATACATGAAGACTCATGGCGACCCAAAAGTCTTGGCGACTGGTTTTAGTCAACCAAATAGGACGCTCTGCTAGTCGGCAAGACAACAAGAGGGTCTTGCCGACGCTCTTCTCTTATAAGTTTTGTACAAAAACTGATTGATGTTATCACGGAATCTAGCAGCGCTCGTTCCACGGATAACCCCCCTACGAAACTTGTCCGTTTCCTAGGAATTCGTGAAGTTCAAGTACGCATAACGGAGTGATTTTCAAGCCACCTCGAAATGCGTTCCCAAGTCTCGAATAGTCAATTCGAGCATTCCCCCTTGTTCGCCTCGCAAAGACCTTCGAAAGCGAGATCTTTCGCGACGTTTCACTGTTAGTACTTTGCAAATTACGGAAGATGCAGTAGCACTGAAAAAGTGCGCTCCTGCAGGGAAAATCCAAAAATTTGGCTAAGTCTGGAAATGTAAGGGCGCTAAAATTTAGCGCCCCTACATGAAGTGAAAATTCCAAAAAATGCAAGAGCGCTAAATTTTAGCGCCATTACATTTTTTCTCGACACTTAAACTTTTTTGAGCTTCTGGCACGTTTCTTCATGATTTCGCGTTTTTCGTCAATCGTGCCACTTTTCGTGCCTAAATTTATTGCACGACTTGAGTTAGGTTTTTAATTTTCATTTTGCAAGTTAAGTGAATGAATTCGCCACTTTTGTTGTTTGTATTTTATTTCTTTTATCTCATCTTGATGTGCGAGTTCCTTTCTCCACTGCAATTCGCGTTTTGAGGATTTTCGCCATTCGCCTCTTCAGCAAGATTTGCGTTTCGCCCTGGTAAAGTTTTCCATTTAGCTTTGTATTGTCATTTGTATATGATCTATGTTCGTTCGCGTTTTTTGTTTCTCTCTTTCACGTCTTTCATTTCATTCGCGTTTTTTGTGTCTTACCATTCGCATTCTTCTCTTTCCTAAACCTACGCTTTCTCTCCCTTCGCATTTTCCTCACCATATTCGCCATTCATGGTTTGCTTTTATTGCACGAGCCTTGGTGAACCTTTGCTAACCCTCGCCATTCCTTTCTTTGTTTTCTCCAAACGTGTATTGTTCTACATTCGCATTTCTTTGTTTCTCTACGCGTCCCACCCTCATTCTCCATACACGTTTCTTTCTTCCTTCAAAGATGGCGACATTTCTGTGTTCCATGTTTTGTTCATTTCTCCTCACAAACTCATATCTCTCCAACGTTATTCCCATCGCGTTTTTCACGCCGTTCTTTTCATATGCTTTGAAACAAACTTTGCAATCTCACAAAAGAAAAGATTTCTTGTGAAACCCTTAAGCATAAACACAAAAATGGAGACAAATTCGAAAGCTTTCATTCTACAAGCATTTGCAAAGCTCAAAGCGCCTTCGCCATTCCTCACTGCATTTACATCACCGAAAATTGCCAAAATTGCAGAAGCGCTAATTTTCAGCGCTATGACATTTCAAACTTAACAAAAATTGCCTAACACTGAAAAGTGTAAGGGCGCTAAAATTTAGCGCCCTTACACCAAAAGCAATTTTCTTAGAATGTAAGGGCGCTGAATTTTAGCGCCCTTACACTTTTTGCAGGCTTTTCCCAGACCTTTCCAAATGCACTCCATTTTTGACCAGTGCATCCCTGAGCTTCGTTTTTCCGCATTCGTGCATCGTTTTGCGTGCCTCGCCATACGCTCCATGCTTTTCCACCCTTGTGCTCATTTCACGCTTTCCCATGTTTCCTAACAATTGGTGTTTGTTCTGGCTAGACGGATTGCAGTCTACTCTCAGAGATCGTCAAGTCAAGAGTGCTCAGTGTTCCAGTTTCTTTTGATGACTGCTATGAAGCCTCCTTCTTCTTCGAAAGCAAAAAGCAAGATGAAGTACAAATATCAAGGCGTCTATCCGCCGACTATGGTGCTTTCGAAAGTTGAAGAAATAAAGGATACAGAAGTTGGCCATCAAGACTTGGTTGACTTCGCAAAATTGACAGAAACGAAGCCTCTCCCTGATTCAATGAGGGCAATCGTACACAGCAATCTCCACTTGGTGGCGATGTTCCCCACAGCTGCGCATAATACTGAATTTGTTCTTCAAATTGCGTCTCATTACATCCGAGAAAGCAGAAGTGTGATCGACTCTTCCGGGCACGAGATTCTAAGACTCGACCCCGATTTCTTTGACATCGTCTTCAAGGTTCCTCACATGGACAAATATATTGACATTTCTATATCAAAAGCACAGGAGATTTTCGATGCTGATCCTAATAAAGCCAAACAGTTGATAAATACTCAATGGCTCAAAAAGCCTAGATCGTCTGTTTCTAGATGGCCAAAAGGACTCCTGAGAAGTGACTTCAAAGATGACGTCAACGATATGATTACGTTTCTGAGCAGAGTGAAAGGTTTGCCGGAATCATCCACCTTTCACGATTGGATGTATGAGTACATCAGGATCATAAGGAGGCAGAAGGTACATATTGACTGGGGTAAACAAATCAGTGATGAGATACGCGAGCAGTTGATCAATGCTCCTTCTCACCGGTGAAGTTCTATGAC
>VDFB02229522.1:0-29784 GCA_007258455.2 Sequoia sempervirens
TGGCTTACGCATGGCCGTTGATGATCGTCTTATTGAAAATCTTACGTATTCTTTCCATATCGCTTCCTTGCTTCAACCCGCAATTTCTTCAGCAGATCTAATTCATAGTCTACTGGTATGAACTGCTTCTTCAGTTTCTCCACCATGCGATCCCAACTGCTGATCTTTCCTTTTCCTCTTCGATTTCTCTCCAACCTGACCTCTTTCCACCATATATATTGGTGGCATGGCCCTTCAAATTTCTTTTGTTCTTGGTAAACTTAACCCGGACTGGTCCTCTACTTCTTCATACTCGAAATATTCTTCTAGCTCGTTGATCCAATCGATCAACTCCTCCAGGTTCAGACTTCCGGAATAACTGGGGACTTCAATTCTGGGTCTTTTTCCGATCTTTGAAATGGCCCTTATCAACCGCATCTGATCTTGATTGATCAATTCTTCTTCCTCTTCTACATCTGAATCTTCCACCTTGTCTTCATCCTCACTTTCTCCTCTCCTTCCCGGGTTTAACCCTCTTCTCATCTGTTCTTGCAACGCATCAATTTGTCTCTGGAGGGCTCTGAAACCCTCGGCTGCCAATGGATCTCTTCCATCAGCATTTCTACCACCTCGGGCACCTTTGGCACCACCACGCCTACCAGGCATCACTCTTGGAGGCATCTTGAAGATCTTGAACCCACAACCACGGTCCTGGTGCAAATTGCCTCACGATCGGCGATCTATTCACACGCTCAAGAAAACCCGCTCTGATACCACCTGACGAGGGAGCAAACCCAAGACACATAAATACACTCACAAAACAGAGAATAATATTTTATTCATAAATATTGAACTTCTTACATGCAGAGGATCTCAAATCCCCAAGCTCTGTATTACATGCAAATTACTAACTTACAGAAAATTACCCAGATCCCCTTTCACAGCATGCAAACTTCTTTCCCCAAAAAGTTACCCAAAAATCATAAACAAGCCCCTAAATAGGCCTATTTCGGTTTGGAACCAAAAAAAACCTTCGAGATAAGATTTTTGATGGTTTGGCGCCAAAATTACAATTTGAAATTCAAGTTAAATTCATAGTTGAAAATTAACACATTTCTAAAATATGCACCAACTTCCGGCAGCCATAACTTTTAATCCGACCGTCGGATCTTCAATGATAATACATTTTCGGAAAGCTCTCGAAAAGACAAATTTTCACAAAGTAGATTTTTGGCGGACTACTTTGGTGTTTCCGCAAATTTTCAGGCCCATCCGGGATCGTTTGGTGCCTCAAACTGAGCTTGGAAGGTTTTTCAAGGCAAAAGGCAGAAATTGGAACTTGAATAACTTTCAAGTTGTGAATGATCTTGACCTGATTCTTTCACCAGACTGTGTATTTTTCCATCCTGAACCTTCTCATAAATTTATGTCTTCCCACGACTTCAAATGCAAACCTGCTAAAAATAGCAGTTGAGCAGAAAAAACAGAAAAATAGTTCTGAAAGTTGGAAAGTCTTATTCGACGAAAAGGGTATCCAAAAATACAAAAACATCTACAAAAAGAAAACAACAGGAACAAAAATAGAAATCATCTTTTTTTGGGTGATGCAAGATTGCCCTCACACCACTGGATGCTCCTGCATCAATATTACTTAATTTTTTGTATAGTTTGGATTTGGAGACCTATTTTATATATTGGAAAATTAGCATTTATCTATTTTTCTATTCGTCCGAGTAGCAATATAAATCATTATTGTCTTAAAAATTTGGGAAAATGCGAATGCATAAATTGAGTGAATAAATTTAAGCAAAGGTATAGTTTAGAAGTTGGCGGCTGGAGGTACGTTATCCATGAATGCAGATTAAATGCATTAAAATATCAGGAAAATGCGAGCACATAAATTGATTAAATAAATTTAACAAGGGCATAGTTTATAAAACTGGCGGATAGACGTACGTAATGGATGGATACAAATTAAATGCATTCAATGGCATCTGACTCGAGGTGAAGGCGCTAGAATGGCTTGGTGGCCACGCGTGTCCAGGGTACTTTGGTCATTTAATATAGAGTTAAGCTACTTGTTATGCATCTCTATTACTTTGTGTTTGTTGTTTTTGTATTCTGTAAGTGCATGTTCTGAGGAAGAGCTTGTAGTGACTGAGCAGGAGATGTTATAGTTGCAAAGTCCAGACCCAGAAATGAGTTACTTGGGGTGATAATTTCATAGTGCTCTACTGTGTCGCCGAGCAGGTGATTTTGTGGTTGCAGAGTTATACACTGGTCAGCGAGAGATGAATTGCTTGAGGTTAAAAGAGGTAACTTTTCGTTGTTTTTGTCTACTCGATACGAGAAATGCAAGTAGGGTGTCATAGTGCTTTAAGGAATTTGTATACTTCTACTATAAATTCATATATTCAACTACTTTTAGTATTATCTATTTGAATTTCTTGTTGAAATGCGAAGGTTTCATCTGCGTTTGATAGGAATTATGTAGAAACCCTCTTGTCCATTTTACTTCATGCATGTGAGCCCTGAAAAGTTTGAATATTTTTTGATTACTGCAAAGCGGTCCCATAAAGAGGGCTTTGAAACCAAAATTATGTCAGCGTGAGCGATAGTGAGAGCTTTAGAACAATGAGTTGACAGTGTATTGCTTTGAGCTTTTTTGTTGTCTTCAAAGCATAAAGGATAGAGGGATTTTGTTAAAAATCGTGGTTATTATCCTCGTAGGCATAAATGCAAACAATGGGAGCATACAGAAAATAGGTGAGCTGTTTGACAAAATTGTGAAAGAAAAACTATTATATATGATTAGTTGTTTTTATATTGATGCATTTGTAGAAGAAAAAATATCTGCGCTTGATAGGAATTATGTAGAAACCCTCTTGTCCATTTTACTTCATGCATGTGAGCCCTATAAAGTTTGGATATTTTGGTTTACTGCAAAGCGGTCCCATAAAGAGTGCTTTAAAGTACCTAATGTACTAGAGAATTTACCATGGCAGAATACAAATTTTCATTTTGCACAGAGATAGAGAAAAGAATGCAGTATAAACCTATTTTGTGCCAGCAAGCATTTAAATTATGTCAGATGTCATCATTACTGTTCTCATAGGTAGACATATAAAACACGAAAGCATTTAAAAGGCAAGTGAACTGATTTACAAAACTTCTCAGGAAAATGGGCTTCTGGGGAATGCAATGAGCATTAAATCTGGACACCTTGATATTCACATGTTAACTTTGGCATTTTTATAGAGTTGGTAGCTCTCATATACTCTTCTGTTATCTGATATCTAATTAATTAGGTGGCTGTTAATTAGTCTTTAAATACATAATAATAAAAAGAAAGAAAAAATTATAAATATCCTTGTGGACAATGTTTTAATTATGGGTTGTGATATGTAGTTGCATGTAGATGGAGTAAGCACTCAAAAGTCACAGTAAATGTAGCGTTGAAGCTAATAGGATCATGTGACATTTCAGACATATTAAAGTAGTGAATTCCATATTTGTCATTTATCCTTGTATCATTAGATAACTAAATAATTAGGTAACTGTTAATTAGTCTTTGAATACATAGTAATTAAGAGAAAGAAAAAATTACAATTATCCTTGTGTACATTTTACCTGGTGACCAGATTCAAGGAACAAACATACGAAGCAAACAACAATTTGAGATTTTGTAATTGGAAAACTTGGACTGAATGCTTAGAAAGCTAGAAAATTGTATCTTGGGGTTATAAAAAACTATGTCGGATATGTTTTACAATTCAAATTGCAATGTTGTCGTAGAGCAGTTAAGTAATATTGCTTGGTAAAATACTTCTAGAGTTTGTGCAAAAGAGCAGTTAAATTCATTGGTAGAAGATTTGAGGTACAAGAACCTATGGTGACTAGTTTCTGTAGTTAACCTGATTTACATCTATACTTGTGTCTGTTGAATCTAAAAAATGCTTGCTAGTGTTTTAATGGATTTGGCTGTTAGTATCCATCACAGTAGGAGTATTATATGTTGCAATTGTAATTTTGGGAGTTGTTTGCATTTTGGTCATTTCCTTGAGCTTAATTGCTATTCTTTTAGACAAACAAACAAATTGTCTTTGTTTACTAATCAAAGCTTATTACATGGTGCAATGCTTTTGATCGGAAGAAGAGAGGTGGTGTAGCGGTGCACTTGTAGCAAATTCTCCAAGAAAACAGTATATGATGAGTTTCTAGAATAAACCTTATCCTTTGTTTACAATTGCATAGAGTAGACAAAGAAAAGGGTTAATTCAAGATTCTCACTATATTGATTGAACTAGTAGTCATATCATTCCTTTTTGTTGCAAGGACAATGTTTACAAATGGGTATTGTGAGTGGCATATGCTATATGGTTCATAAAAATTAAGCAATTGGGGTTCAAAAGTAGACCTTTGTTGCAATAATATGACATCAGAAGTGCAATTGGTGTCCAATCAATGTCTTTGGTGGCTAATTGCACTTTATAACTTAAACATAGTCTTTTCTATTTTGGGAGTTTGATTATGAATTCATATGCATACTTTGATTAAAACTAGTGGCTGAAGGCACATAATTCATTGATGCAAAATACCCTTTAAGTACATAGGAATTAAAAGAAAGATATAATTGCAATTATGCTTGTGTACATTTGAACTATTAAACAAAGGCAATTAACAAACTAGCACTAGAAAACCATGTGCGTGCTAATGTGTTGGATAACATGTATTTGTGCATAGGTGTATATGGATGCTATGAGTTGTGATTCCTACCATTATGTGGCGCTCACTATTTCTTGTACAACCAAGCCACATGCAAGTAGAGTTCATAATTCATTGCATCCAGATACACTTAAGGACAAATACAAATCAAGGTTGTTGGCATCTTGATAAGAAAGATGATGAGATACATCCAATTAATGTATGTGACAACATCTTATTGAATGAAGATCATCTAGATCTAGAGAGGTTACAAATGAGAACCCTTATTGGTGTGTGTCTGATGCAGTAGTCTTTAAGTACATAATAATAAAAACAAAGAAATAATTACAATTATCCTTGTGTGCATTTGAACTATTGATCAAAGGCAGTTAACAAACCAGCACTAGAAAATAATGTGTGTGTTAATATGTTGGATAACATGTACTTGTGCATAGGTGTGTATGGATGCTATGAATTGTGATTTCTGTTTGCATGTAGCTGGTTTAAATATTTGATAATTAGTGCTGGATAATGGAATGAAATGAACTTGGGCAAATGGAAATAGAATCATCCCATGAAATTGAAACATCAATGTTTACATGGCTTTAACATGATAGCAGATTTGCATCCATGAGACTTGTTTAAATCTCAAATGTCATGTTGTATGTGGCGTATTAGCTAATTGGCTTAACATGATAGCTTCCAAACAAGTTAATTCAGCGATTAATATGGAATCACAAGAAAAAACATGTAAACTGTTTGGCATAATTCCTCAAAGAAATGTTGGATCTTGGTGTGTAATGATTGCAAGCTATGCAGAGAATTATTTGTCAAAAAAGCTTTTCACAAACTTTTAAGCAATTTAACTAAATAGTTGATAAAGTTAACTGTCAATCAAGTTACTTGACCAATCAATGAAACTAGTTCATTGATAGATCTATTTTCTTGAATAGTTAATTATAGTTAATTATAAATCATCTTTATTCACCAAATCAATTAAACCAATCATGGCCATTCATATGCAAAAAAAAAGAATTCCTTGAAAAAGCTTTATAGACACGGAAGCAAATGCAATTGCTAGATGCAGACTGAAATTGGAAAACCTTTGTCAACATCTTTCTTTGTGTTTCTTGTGCTACAAATATTCAACAAGCTATAGCTGTCCATATTAATTGTATTCCTTTGTCTATGTTGAAGCTATCTGTTTATTCTATTGCTTTTGCTATTATTTGATAAAAGTTCAAATGTCATAGTTTATGTGGCATATCAGCTAATAAGTCCATCTCACATTTTGCTCATGACAATTTAGTTTGTCTCATCTGTCTCTGATACATTAATCAAAGTCAATTAACAAATAAGACAATCTTACGCTTGACTCATGCAAATTAAGTCAAATCTATCTTTTAGTCATTAATGAAATTAACTAATCAGTTTAACAGGATAGCTTTCAAACAAGTTAGTTCAGTGAGCAATCAAGCTGTTTGATGATGAGCCAATTGAGTTGAATAGTTAATCATAGTAATAGCAAAAAAATCCTTGCTAGCTGATGTCATAGTTGAATTTGGTTTTCTGTGCCTGTTTGCACTTTTGCTATAGCTTGAAGCAATGGTGCTTTATGGTTCAAGTATTAAGTGTAGTTGCAAACCTTTCTTGATTTAAATTGATAGTTTAAAATCTGTTTGGAAACCATAGTTACAATGTTTCTTTCGGCTCGATGCAAAACAACAATATAGTTAAAATGCATAGCAAAAGCCTGTAGAGAACCATGCACACACTTGTACATTTGGAATTCAAGGACCTATGATAAATAGCCTCACAGGTTAATCTGTTTTCAATTAATACTTGTTCCTATTGAATCTAAAAAAATACTTACTGGTTTTTTCGGTGTTTTGACTATTAGAATTCATTATACTATCACTGTCATCCATTGCAATTATAATTTTGGGAGTTGTTTGGACAGCTGTGTTTTGATGCATTGTGAAACCCAACTTGTGTTTCTGGGATAAAATGAAGCAAAATAAATAGAAGTAGCAAATTGTTACCTTGAGTAACTCGTCCCTTGGTGTTCATTCAATAAGCATAGGAGCTTTTGCTCTGTCACTGTAAACGGCTCCTTTGTATTGAAAAAAGTTGTCAGTTCTCAAATCTATGCCTTTGCTTAAATTTAGTTGTATATGGGGTAGCATTGTTTTCAAATAGATGACTAATAGTAACACATATATTTGAAAACTTTGAATCAAAAAAACACAAATCACTAAAAAAACAATATTTCTTTCTTTGTCTTGTATTGCGACAGATAGAGCTTCTTTTCAATCATCATATATATACCCCACATAGTCGTAGAGTAACTGTATTAACTTAAAGAGTCTTGACAAATTGCCACAACAGCTCACTATTTTCAACTTTGCATAAGCCTGCACTGTACTCCACACTATATTATTGTTGTCCAAGTTCCTACCTTCAAAACTTGGCTACATATGGCAAATGACTAAAATTACACATTCTTTTGTTGGATTGCTTATCATGTTCTGCCACCTTAATAAGATCAGGTACAACCATAATGTGTTAAAGACGAATTTATAAGTGTGCAATGCAATCAAGCTATTGTTTTGCAAGTTATAGCGAAACAAACTATATGATTATACCACAAATGGAGATTCTTAGTCAAAACAAGAGGGAAAAAAAACATAAGATGCAATTGTTAACCAGGTCCTTCATTGCTGCCTTGCTATTGGTAGATATCACAAAAAAGTACAAACCTTTTTGTAAGATGACAATGAATTTAAGGCACTTCAAATAAGTTTGTCTCTATAATATTGCCCACACTTATTTAGCTCCAGCAGCTATGTATTGGCTTATAGGTAGATATAACAGTTGAAAATGCTATCATAGACATATATACACAATGTGGAAATTTATATTGGAAAATTAGCATTTATCTATTCCCCTATTTGTCTGAATAGCTTTACAAATCATTTTTGTTTTCAAAATTTTGGAAAATGCGAATGCATAAATTGATTGGATCAATTTAAGCAAAGGCATAGTTTGAGAACTGGTGGCTAGAGGTGCGTAATCCATGAATGTAGATTAAATGCATTAAAATATCAGGAAAATGCAAGTGCATAAATTGATTAAATAAATATAAGCAAAGGCATAGTTTATAAAACTGGTGAGTAGACGTACGTACTGGATGAATACAAATTAAATGCATTAAATGGCATCTGGCTTGAGGTGAATGCGCTGGAATGGCTTGGTGGCCACGCGTGGCCAGGGTACTTTGGTCATTTAATATAGAGTTAAGCCACTTACTATGCATCTCTATTACTTTGCGTGTGTTGTTTTTGTGTTCTGTAGGTGCATGTTCTGAGGAAGAGTTTGTAGCCAATGAGCAAGAGATGTTATAGTTATAGAGGCTAGAACAAGAAACGAGTTACTTGAGGTGATAATTTGGTATTTTCCACAGTTTATTATTTTAAGTGCATAATGAAGCTGTGTTCCATATTGCTTTAGTTGGACTATCACTATCACTTTGTGCCTGATGTGTTGGTGCATGTATGTATGTATGCATGTCTCTATGTACATATGCATTTATCTATGTGTATATCTATGTAAACATTTGTAAATGCATATATGCATGTATGCATTTGTGTCTGAATATATCTATGCATGTGTGTATTTATGCATATATGTATGTGTGTATAGTTGCGTCTATGTGTACATGCATGTATGCATATATGTTTACATCCATACATGCATCTATGTGTGGTTACATGGATGTGGCTGTACATATGTATGCATATGTATGTGTATATGTGTGTGTCGATATGTCTTCTCTAGGAGAGAGTTTACAGTGACAAGGCAAAGGTTGTCATGGTTCCAAAAAGGACACTTGTAGACAAGTTACTTCAGACAATAAATAGTTATTTACATCAGTTTTCTCTTTCTTAAGAGTCCATAGGCAGATTGGGTTTCACAGTGGTCAGTCTATGCTAATTTTCATGGACTAGTTTCTCAGATGAACAATTGTATTTTCTCCTATGTATAATATGCAAGCTTAACGATAACTTGCTGCTTATGAGTCCTCTAAAGATTACATATCTTCAATTATTGTGTCACTGTTCCATAGTGAAAACTTTACAGTCACTGTACTTTTAGCATGTGCCATAATGGGACCTTCTGAACAATATGTGGACAATGTGTTGAGAAGGCTTTGCAGACTGTCAGGTAAATGCAATTTACAGATATAGGCCTAAAGTCCACAATTGCTTTCAGTTTTTCCCATGTCATTAAAGAATAAAGGAAAGAGGATTTTTGCAAACTTCTAATCTATGTACTTTTATATGATAATTCACCTTATTAATTAGTGAATCAAATTATCTTAATTAATTAGTCTTCTTTCCCCTTTTATCATTTGACATCTAATTAATTAGGTAACTGTTAAATAGTATTTACATACATAGTAATAAAAAGAAAGGAATAATTATAACTATTCTTGTCCACATTTGACCAATAAGGATTCTCATTTGTAACATCCCTATCCAAATCATCTTCATTGAATAACATGTTGTGGCATACATTAATTGGATGTATGTCATCATCTTTCTTATCAGGATGCGAACAACCTTGGTTTGTATTTCTCCTTGAGTGTATCTAAATGCTAGGAGTTATGAATTGTACTTGCATCTGGCTTCATTGCACAATTAATAGTAAGTGCTAGAGAATGGTACAAAATAAACTTATGCAAATGGAAATGAAATGACCCCATGTAGTTAGAAAATCAATATTTATCTAGCTTTGACTATTAAGTGATAGCTGATTTAGCATTAAACAGTAGCTAAAAATTGTTTTTATCAGAACTTAACAGTAGTAGCATAGGTCTGTGTTGTTTTTTGGCTTAGTATTAACAAGTTTCCATGGCCAATTTACACTTCTTCAGACGCTTAAGCAAATATGGCATCTATTCCATTGATTGCTCTTAAAGAGCTCATGCCACCATTGCAATAACAAAACTACACTAGTGCATGCAAATGCAAAAAGAATTCTATATTATAGGGTGCAAAAATAACAATAAGTATTTTAAAATTATAAAATGCAATTTGCATTATAAAAAACAAAAGTTTTTGCTTAGGTTCTTTCTTGTCGAAATGAATCTACATGAGAATTATGTTTTGTTTTTATGAATAACATAGTGTATGTCACTCACTGTACTCATTTGTCTAAATTGTCCTTGTGACAGGGATCAGTGCTTTCAACTGTATTTAAACAGTCACACACAAACTGTAACGTGAGGTTAGCATAGTAACCTTCTCCTTTTTTTCCTTGAAAAAAACAATGCAAAGTTTTGCAAATATGCGCTTCTAGGAAGATTTCCCATGGTTGTAGATGAAATAGTATATGTTTTTACAGTTTGCTCACTTCTGAATTTTGTCATTGTACTAGGAAAAATTACTTGTGCCTATAATAACAGCCAGAAGTTGTGCATTGCTGCAAGTATACTTGATCATTCAATAGAAAATTTCAAGGTCAGCTCTCTAAATTGTCTTTTTGCTTTTCTTGAAATGCAATTGAAATTCTTCAATATAATGACTGCATAAAGTTCTTTTCCATGTTTTCATTTTTCCATCTTGTATTCCACATTTCTTTGAACACAAATGATTTTAAAGGCTGCTTGCACATATAGGAATAGGAAAATGCATTTTCCACAATTGCAATAGTAATTTGTTTTTGGAAAATAGAACAAGTTTTGCTTATCTGTTAACTAGTTATACTTCCTCTATACAATATCCATAGAATAGAATGAACTGCTACAATGCAATTTTTAAGCCCTTTTTATAGTTTCAAATAGCCTATAAAGTCATAAGTCTTTGTTTTATGTCAACTGGCTTTTACCTATATGCATTTAAGGCAATTTTGTTCATAGGACTACTTATGTCTGTGGCAAGTTGCTATGCACTGTGCAAGTGAACGTGTGTTTAATCTTTCTGTATTGCAAACAAAGTTCACAAAGTAAATTTCAAAAGCTGACATGGCTTATGAGTACAATGAATGATGTACTACGTTACTCATAGACATGACACAATATTTTTCCATGGTCTTGTTTACATGCAAAATGACATTAACCACAATTTTTTTTTGCTCACATTGCCAATTTCGCTATGTGCTATAAACCTCTACAGTAAGAGAACTGACAAAAGAAACTATTTATTGCCTCAAGTAACTCGTTTCTGGTTCTGGACACTGTAACCATAACAAAGTTTGCTCAGTCACTGTAAACTCTTCTAGAACAAAGACTTGTAGAATAGAAAAACAATTTCGCAAAGTAATAGCCATGCTTAACAAGTGACTTAAGCTTATAACAAATGAACAAAGCAACCTGGCTATACATGTCCACCAAGCCATTCCAGCAGTTTCTCATGTAGTCACATGCAATTTAATGCATTTACTTTGCATTTATGCACTGTGTGCCTGTATCTGTGAGTTTTAATCTCTTTTTTTATTATTTAATCGATCTATGCCTTTGCTTTTGCTCAATGGATCTATGCCTTTGCATTTTCCCCAAATTTTTATAACTCAAACGATTTTAAAAGCTATTGCCACAAATAAAAAAATCCATAGATCTTGTTTGATCAATCAATGCCTTTGCATTTCCCTGATTTTTTAAAAACAGAAATGATTTATGAAACTATTCGGTGCATGCCACTTGATTCATGTTTATGTGAATAGCTTTTAAAATCATTTGGTCTTTGAGAAAATCAGTCACTTAGAAAATACATAGGAACAAAGGAATCTAATTACACAAAACATTTGAAGACCATAGCCTCAAATTGACAATGTGAGCAAAAAAGATTCTTATCCACCATTTCTTGCATGTAAACAAAGCTACCTGAAAATATTGTTTTGTGTTTGTGGCATTGAAAGTATACATCATGCATTGTACTCATTTATCCAATTTGTCAATGTAACAGGAATAAGTACATACAATCCTGGTGGGGGACAGTGGATGACAACGTCAGGTTGAAGAATTAATACTATTTTCCCCTTGTGCTTCTAAAAAATTGTTTGTTGTTTAATATGTCACATAGGCTTCTGCTACTACTCAAGATCCATTTTGCAACATATATAGAGATTATTATCTTCCAAGATACTTGACAACATGATTAATACTATAGAATGCTATTGAGTAAAGGAACACAGGCAACATAGGATAAAACTATAGATTTTGTAATCTAGATGATAGCGTTTGATACTATTCATACATAACATCTTCTACTCTCAAACACATTAGGATACAAAAGAAACAAAGAAAATGATAGACGTTGACACCTATGAATTGATAAAGCACCCCCAAATATAAAACATTGACTATGCGCTTAGGAGTGAGGGGCTTTACAGATTAAGCACTTTTGCATACAATGTTGGCGATTGTTTGTTTGACTCATTATAGCTACTGCTTAACAATCGGTACACATCAATTCAACTACGAAACAGAGCTATAGATTACTTCTTGAGTTGCTTTCAAAACAAGGACAAAGAAGCAATAAAATCATACAACTATGAACTAGATCCTGATACTCTATATACATTGCACAAAGTACATGATCCACAAACATATTTTCGCAGAATGCGATTATCTGCAAAGCCACAAGCAAATTGCACTGGAAGTGGACTGTGGGGTGACTTATTCTGCATTCAGTGGATATCCAAATGGTTGAATATACAAATATGCCTATGGTCAAGAACAACAGCAAGAAGGTACTTACAGTTCAATACTTCTGACTACACAGAATCAGTCTCTATGCTATTTCATGACATGAATTCTTTAAGTGGACACTTCAAACCATTGTTAAACATTGAAACACAAAAAGTAATTTCAAAACAGCCCATAGGTTCTCATGAAATTAAAAAACTGTGCACAAAGTATCCTCGGATACCAAACATTGACAATGCCCTTAGGGCTGAAGGCCTTTGTAGATTAAGCACATTTGCACACAATGCTGGCGATTGTTTGTTTGACTCGCTTCAAGTACTACTTAACAATCAGTACACCTCAACCCAGTTACAAAATGGAGCTATAGATCATTTCCTAACTTGTCTTCTAAATAAGGACAAAGAAGCAATTAAATCATATAACACTGAACTAAATCCTAATACTTTATATACATTGCACAAAGTACATGACCAAGAAACATATTTCCATAGAATGCGATTGTCTGCAAGACCATGCACAAACCATAGTGAATGTGGACTGTGGGGTGACTTTTTCTGCATTCACTGGATATCCAAATGGTTGAAAATACAAATAAGCCTCTGGTCATTGACAACATCAAGAAAGTACTTAGATTTCAATGGTTCTGGATATACAGAATCAGTCTCTATATTGTTCCATGATACAAACCTTTTGGCTAGACATTTTGAGCCACTTGTAAGAATTGAATCCCAAAATGTAACTCGCCAATGCTCAAGGAGCTTACTCCAACTTAAAAAGTTGATCAGAAGTTGTCCACAATACAAAATTACTTGCGTGGACAAGACACGCGCTTTGCCAAAAATCAAGTAGAATTTGACACCATTTGTCACAACAAACAATTTTAAACATAAATCAACAATAAGACTTAATCACCTGAAGAACTTGATTAGAAAAGAAAATATACCTGCCAGTCCAAAGAAAACAAAAACATTGTCACCAATAGAAAATTATAAAACAGCAATACAAGACACACCAAAATACCCATGTGCAATTTGCCAAGTGCTCTGTTTCCACAAGGACATTAGGACATTCAAAGAAAAACAAAAAGAACTATACTGTAAGCTATTATAATCAGATTCCTTATCATTCACAGATTTCATATGCCATGTATGCTACTTTGCATTAAAACAGTCCACTATTCGAAAGTATGCTACTCCACAGAAAATAAGAACTAATAGACCATTGTGCTATGTGCAAAATTTAACTCAGCTAGAAGAACGACTTGTCTCACTTAGAATTGCATTTGCACAAATTTGGGAACTAGGGTTCAAAAGGTCTCAAATAGGCCTAACAGGTTCTATTATAAATGTTCTTATTGACATGAACATTGTACATATAGCACTACCACAATCAATTAACAACACACAAACAATTGTTGTTTCATTGAAAAGGCACCTACAATATAAAAATGCATTTCAAAAAGGCATGGTGCGCCCAAATGTCATCATGCAAGCTTTGTCTCAATTAACAAGGACACCACTATACAAAATGCACAAAGTCCACATAAACCAAGATTGGCAAGAAGTTCTCCAATGCACTCTAGAAAACGAAGACAATAGTGCACAAGATACAAGTGAAACAGAATCAGATAGTGAAATGGAAAATGAAAACCCATCAGAAACATTGATACATGGATTTACTGAGTCTAGAAGTATCCATAACATGGAAGACAAGATTATTGAAATTGCACCTGCAGAGGACAAGTATCCAATTGGAATATTTAAGGACATGTATGCTGAAGAAATGAATTTCCCAACTTTATTCTTTGGCAAACCACGTGATAATGACATTGTAAAAAACTTTACATATCAGAAAATAATACGCTGGGAGCTCTTACAGTCACAAAGACAATTTGCATATCATACAACAAACATTTTTTTCAAAGCTATTAAGGTACTAATACAACAAGTACTGCCTACAATGACAATAAGAATCCGAAAAGGCCAGTTAAAAGGAAGAAAGCTATTTGCAAAATACGTTAAACATAAACCAAATCTAGAAAAAATTCTTAAATCAGATATTGGATATGTTGATTTCAAAAGAATAAGAATCTCTCCACACTATTCACAACAACTTAAGAAAAATGTATTTGCTATGATTCGACAACTAGGACCACCGACATTTTTCATCACTTTCACTAGTGCTGAGCAAAATTGGCATCCACTAATTCAAACATTACAAGAGCTGCACAATCTACACCAATCAGCACAAAACTGTCAAGAATCTAATGGCCCACCACACATTGACAAATTTGAACTAATCAAGAAAGACCCTATCACTTGTGCACGTTACTATAAACATAGAATAAATGCAATTAAAAAATTGATACTTACAGATGACTCTTTCTTTGGAAATGTCATTGATTACTTCTCAGTCACTAAGTTCCAAAATCGAGGAAATGAACATGATCATTTCCTCATATGGGTAAAAAATGCACCAATCTACACAAAAGATAACAATGCGGACATCATAGCTTTTGTTGATAAGTATATTACTTGCAACACTGAAAATTTGGAACCTGCTTTAGCAATGCTACACAAACATCGTCATACAAAGAAATGCAAGAGATCAAGAAAATGACTTTGTAGATACAATTTTCCTTTTCCACCAATGCAAAAGTCAATCATACTTTTACCAATACTTGAAAAGACTGAAGCGATAACTGCAAATGCCACTGACATCTTTGCAAAACTCCAAAAAGCAAACTATGACGAAACATTCACTTTTCAAATGTTCTTGAAAGAAATCAACTTAACTGACAATGAATACATTGAAGCTTTGAGCTCAACATTAAACAGGCCCACGCTTTTTTTACAAAGAAAACCATCACAGATATGGAACAATAGTTTTTCAAGGAAAATTCTAGATCTTTGGAAAGCTAATACAGATGCATAGTTTGTCCTTAATGCATATGCTACTGCAATGTATTGTAGCTCATATATTGCAAAAGTAGACAAGTCAATGACATATGCATTCAAAAGAATACATACAGACCACAAGCAAGACAATATTGATGCAATACGAATGGTGAGTAAACTTGGAAATGCCATGATTAACTTGCAACAAATGTCATCACAACAAGCTGCACATATTGTTTTGTCACTACCATTAAACTACAGTTCAAGAAAATGTATATTCATTGATACACGATCTGACAATGATCGCACATTTATACTAAAATCTGTTAAACAATTGAGCAATGAGCCAGATGAATCAGAAAACGTTCTTGCAAAATCTATTATAGACTACTATTTGAAACGTCCTGAAACAATCATGGACATATGTCTTGCAAAATTTGTTTCAAGATACAACAAATACGGTGCTACAATTGAACCAAAGGCCAAACCAAATGTGATACGGTTTATCAATTTTAACAAACACTTTGATATAGAGAATCATTGTAGAGAGCAATTGGTTCTCTATGTTCCATTTACCATTAATGAGCATACACTCAAACAAAACTTTGACTCTTGGGAACATGCATACATGTACCATGGACAAACCATTCAAACAAATAGTGCAAAGTTCATCCACAACACAAACTCCGCATGGGGTGACATTGAAAAAGCTATAAATGATCTTTAGTCGGTTCAAGATGAAAAGCTCATTGACCTAGTAGTGCAAGCAAAGCTTTGCTAAAAAGAACTATATGACATACAAATAGACCTTCCAAATATAGGTCGTTCTAACCCAAATACCATGCATTCCAATGGATTTGAAATTGGAAAGCACCCACAGATTATAGATAAAAATGAATACTACAAGTTAAGACGAATGTTAAATAAGGAACAACAAGCAATTGTTAAAGATGTTCTCATAAAAAAGATGAAAAATCCACAAAAGCCATTGCACTTGTTTTTGACTGGGGGAGTTGGAACAGGAAAGACTTTTACAGCAAAGGCCATCTACCAAGCTCTCATTCGCATGCATAGCAATTCTATTGACAATGATCTAGACAAACCCAAGGGCTTATTAACTGCATATACAAGTAAAGCAGCATATAACATAGGGGGATTCACATTACACTCAGCATTTCACATACCTTTTAACACATTAGAATTCCTGCCACTAAACACTGAAGTGCTTGACACTATGTCAAAGCACTATGATCAATTGCACATTCTTCTTATAGACGAGATATCATTAGTTGGCTCAACATTCTTACGGTATATTGATAGAAGACTTCGAGACATAATGCAAATGCCTACAACATACTTTGGAAACCTTGATACAATATTTTGCGGTGACCTTTACCAGGCACAACCTGTCCTTGACTTTGTGGTTTTTGAAAATAGGCCTACTCCAATTGAATTAATGCCTTATAGTTTCTGGAAAGACCATATAAAGTGCTATTCATTGGTGACTACCATGAGACAAAAAGATGAAATATTTATTTCAATCCTTAATAGACTACGAATAGGCATTCAGACAACTCATGACATAGACTATCTTAACAAAATTTGCTTTCGTCCTGTACCATTTGATCCATTGCTTCCACACCTTTTCTATAGGAGAATTGATGTTCAAGCACATAACAACAAAATGCTATCAATCATTCCAGCCCAAATGATAGTGCTAGATGCAATAGATGAACTTGAGCAGGACCTTAATGCAATACGAGTATACAGTCACACAATGACACTTCCATTACAAATTTGCTTAAAACCAAACATTCTTGTTGAACTCTATGCAGGGAACTATAATGTTCAAGATGGCCTCGTTAACGGTTCAGATGGAATTTTTAAAGCATATACAACACAAAACAATATTGATATTGTCTGGATTAAATTTAATGACCCATCAATTGGACACTATCAACGCACAAAACTAGCACAATGCTATTCTACTATCATTGATAAAGACTGGGTGCCTATACAACGCATTGCTAGGCCAATCCAGAAAATAACAACAAACAAGCAAATTACAATTAGGAAACAATTCCCAATACAAGTAGCATGTGCACGAACCATACATCGATCCCAAGGATTAATAATGGAGGCCTTGGATTTTGATCCGACAGGCATTAGACAGCATGGGCTAACCTATACAGCTCTATCATGAACAAAATTAGCAGAATCATTATTTTTGTTACAACCTTTAACTACACAAAACTTTAAAGTTAAAAAAAAAATACAACTAGAAATGTCTCGTCTCTAGACATATGCACAATGGAAATTTGATAACCAAAGCACATGTTCGGTAAAAAAATCACATTTGCTCCTATGTACATTGAACACTCGTAGCTTGAAAGCACATGCAGAAGACATTGTCAATGACTATAGCATAATGCAATCTGATATCTTGTGTCTCCAAGAAACACATATGCAACCCTTCGAGCTAAATATCTTGCTGCAGTATTTTGATAGCTTTTCTATGCATAACATACATGGCATAGCAACTTTAACCAAGAAACATCTATTCCTTTCAAAATCAAAACAACATGAAACATCAAATATTGAGGCCATCACATCAACAGTAATGCTATCTAACAATGAACTCAATGTTTGTAATATTTACGCGAGACCTGCAACTACCATAGATGAAGTAATCACAATCTTGCAAATAATTATTGCATCCACAAATTCAGAAAACATGTTGTACATTCTAGGCGATTTTAATGTGAACATGTTTTCTGAAAGCAAAAGCAAAAAAATACTTCACAGTTATATGCAGCAGAACAATATACAATTTATGTTGGACCAACAACATAGCATGGGCAAGTCAATCATTGACCACATTTGGTCCAATACGACTACAAATATATGCTCTATCTATAAGTCAGAAGCATATTGGACTGATCACAATCCAATTTTCCTAAAATTGCATATTGCCCAACAGACAAATTCAACTTTATAGAACTTATAGCCTTATATCACTTTTATGCTTTGCATTGCCTTTTTCAATCCTATATGCATTATTTGCAGGAGATCTATGGATGAAACTAAAAGATAGGCAAAGCAAATACAATCCTCGCAAGAAGAATCAGCACAACGGTAAAGCACTCATAGTATTATTCCTTCATACTCATTTAGCCATATCACAAATATTCAAATAACATTGTTCCAATTCTTTGCAGGACGCCAAAAGATGTATCAAAAAGATAGGTAAAACAATTGCAAATTGCACAGGAAGACTCAACACAATGGTAAAGTGCTTTGTTCTTCATTGTACTGCCATTTGCCCAACTTGCTAATATTAAATTAGCATTCAGTTGACATTATCCTTGTGCCTTGTAGGACAAGAGTCAAGAAACCTAAGATTGTTTCAATCGAACAGCTAAATGCGAAAAGAGCTAGAGACACCTTCCAAGGTGATGTGCTTGTTGTCTACAAAGCAACATTGGATAAGGCCAACAAAACATGGGAAATGTTGCGTGCTGATTTAACAGATCAGAAACCAGAAATGACAATTACGTTAAATGTTAGTGGAAACCTTGTGTATAAACATGTGTCTAAAATAGTCCCGGGATCAGCTATCTCAATCTCAGATTTCCAAGTCGCACCTAGGGCAGATTATGACAGGGGTGACTGTGACTGCATTTTGATTTTAACAAACATTAGCACCATTGAAAACATCCCATGCCTTTGTCAAGAGTACAAATTTATTCCAAGTACGACTATTAGCCAACTACTAACAACTATAAATGAGTACCCAGCTGGCACAATAGATGTACTAGTAGTTGGTGCCAAGAAAATGGGTACCCAATTTGCAGTTGACATCAAAGATGGCCACAGTGACATAGACAGAGCACAGGTATGTTAGTCTTCAAAAATTTTCCCTGTTCTTTCAGTGCCAACCTTTTCTTGTTCAACAATGGTCTCTATAACAATTTCCGTAACAAAATCTAATTCTCTCATTGAATCGCAGGTGCTATTACGGTCAACATATGAGCAACAATACTTTGCAATCGAAGACCAGTTGCATACAAATAAAACACCTGCAATGCTTTTCAAGAATATTGTAAGGAAAACAGATCAAAAGAACACGTTTCACACGTGTCAATCAACATTCATTTGTAACTTGAATGACAAAAGAAGCTTGGAAAGACTCAACACCCTGCTACATTCAACTTTTAAGGTAACAACATTCATTTTTTTTTAAACTATCGCATCCAAGCCTCTATTTTTTGTTTCCTCTAACAATTTAGAACCATATTCTATAGGTTTCTGGTATTGTAAAAGAAGCAAATTCATTTTCAAATCCATTTCATGCATGCTATCCAAAATGCAAATGCAAGTTCACTGGCTATGGCACACTCCAAGAAAAAATTGCTCACTGCAAACAGTGCAACCAACAAGTCAATTATACATTCTGTTTGCAACTTAAAACTATCATTACAACTTATGAGAATCAAACAATTCAATCTTCAATTGACCAGGTCACCATGCACCGTCTATTGCCCAAACTGCAAAACCTCAGCTATGAGGACTATATCAAGGACAAGTCAGCAGTGATATTCATCCTACACGACTTCAGTGCTGAAGGACATTTTAGCCTTGACCAAAACAATGTCATTGTTGAAGCCATTTGCATTGGCAAATAGACAAGAAACATCACCAAAAGGTAAAAAAGTCATTCATATGTAATCTTTTGCTCAAATCACCATCCATGCAAACTATGTTTCTAATATGTAGCATTTTCTTGGCTTTACAGGGAACTACGAATACAGAACTACAGATTTACATTGTTCACACTTTAACTTTTTCACCTTTCAATGCTCTTAGACATTTCACTGGTTTTCACATGTTAAAGACATCTTTGGTATCAAAATACTTTATTGCTATTATACATTTAGACACTTTTATAGGTTACTATGTTAAAGTCTACTTGAATATGGACATCAGAAAATCTAATATTGTTTTTTGTACATACAAAAATAGTGGTTGTCTATGTACATCTAACATATATGTTCAATAATTATTGGCCCCTGATGCATAATTCCATTCAAACTATATAGTTTTAATGTTCCTTATTGCATTCTGTCATTTTTAGCTTTTCTAGTGTTTGTTCTCTGTTTGTTATGTTTTCAAGAGTTTATGGTCACTGAGTAAAACTTGTTATGGTTGCACACTCCAGACCCATAAACAAGTTACTTGAGGCAATAAATAGTTATTATGCATGTATACATTTAAGCTTTTACGTATACCTGCATTCCATTGCTTGTACATGTGTGCATCCATTTATGGATGTCCCACTCTAGCCTTGTAGCAATTTATTTTGTTCTATGGATATCGCATATAGGAACAGTAATTGGCTCTTTTACTGTAAACAACAGTTGTTTTCATAAATGCCAAGTTGAGCTTATATGTTTCAAGCTACATACATACTCAGACTTAAAACTATTTATTTATGATCTTTATTGTTCCATTTTCCTAGACATGTTACTATTGCAATCAAATGTGTAAAGCATTCATGTCCAAAGAAATTAGAAACATGAGTGGAAATATGTTACACAACCTTGTGTTATGCCTTTATAGCATTTTTTTCATTGCATTTCAAGAAAAGCAGAAACTAAAATTTTATTCATATTATTTCATCTGTGGCATTTAGAGCTTTTGCAATACTTATTACAGGCATAGAGTTTAGTGTTAAATGGTTATATTGTTCATGTCATGGCTTCAACATTCTTCATGTCAAATTGCATTATGTGACAAAGTTAACATGTAAAAACCAAAGTGTCCATTATGAACACTTATTGCATTCCATCGGACCACATTTCTTTGAGGAGTTTTTTCAAACAATCTGCTTCTCTTGTGTATGCTTCCATTTTTTGCATATGTGCCTATGAGGACATTAACTATAACAGTTCACAAAATTCCTTTATCCTTTATGCTTTCATGATAGCAAAAAAGCTCAAAGCAATTACAGACTTTAGGATTAGAGAACAAAGGCTTATAGAATAGGAAAACAACACACAGAAAGTAATAGAGATGCATAGAAAGTGCCTTATCTCTATATTAAATGACCAAAGTACCTTGTCCACATGTGTCCATCAAGCCATTCCAGCGCATTCACCTCTAGCCAGATGCCATTTAATGCATTTAATTTCTATTCATGCATTGCAGTCGCATTTTCTTGATATTTTAATGCATTAAATCTGCATTCATGGATTATGTACCTCTAGCCACCAACTTCTAAACTATACCTTTGCTTAAATTTATTTACTCAATTTATGCGTTCGCATTTTCCTGAATTTTTAAAACAATAATGATTTATAAAGCCACTCAGACGAATATAAAAATAGATAAATGCTAATGTTCTAATATTAAAATTAGCTCTCCAAATTCAAACTATACAAAAAAAAAAGTAATATGTTATATGCTGATATGTGATTGGCCAATGCTTCTGGTTAAAAAGCATTCCACTCAAATGCATACACAAATTAAAAATGGGTTCACAGGAAAGAGCTTTTGATTCTGAGTCCATATGCATGCTTTGATTAGAACTAGTGGCTGAAGGTACATAATTCATTGACGCAAACTCAATGCATTGAATGGCATCTGACTAAAGGGGACGCTGCTTGGATTGCTAATTAGTCTTTGAATATATAATAAGGTTCAAGGAGAAAACTCTCGTTATTGCACACGTTGACATAATTTTGATTCCAAAGCTCTGTCTATGGGACCGCTTTGCAGTAATTAAAAATATAAAAGCTTTACAGGGCTCACATGCATGAAGTAAAATGGACAAGAGGGTTTCTACATAATTCCTATCAAACACAGATGAAACCTCCTTATTTGAACAAGAAATTTGCTACAATTGCACAATTTAGGTTTACATTGTTCCAAACTTCTCGTTACAGCACAGGTTACTAACACATTGGTTCTAAAGCTCCCTCTATGGCACAGTTCTACATCAACTAAAGATTTATAGTCTTTACAGGGCTGCGATGCAATCAACAAAATAGAGTAAAGGGTTTTTACATAGTCCCTTTTGAACAACATTTCATGCATCCACATTTATTCCACGAGTTTTTTCAAACACTTCACTTGACTTTTCTATGCTTTCATTTTTTGCACATGTGCCTATGAGGACAATAGCTATGGCATTTCACAAAATTCTTCTATTTACATGCATCTATGCATCTTGCCTAGAGATACACATATACATGCATCCATGTGTACTGCAATATATGCATCCATCTGTACTGCAATACATGTATCTATGTATACATGCAACCATTGATATCTGTATCTATGCAACTTGAAATGCAATCCACGAATATTTCCATACATGCATATTTAAGCATTTATTTATCCAACTATGCATCCATCTATCTATCCATGCAACTGTCTCTATGTATTCTTTTACCTATAGATGCATCCATGCATATATGTATCTATGCTTCTATGTACATATCTATACAAGCATCTATCCATATATGTCTCGATGTATCTACGCATCTATGGATACCATGATAGATGTCCACATCCATGTATCTATGGATACATGTATCAAGTAGCTCGTGAATGTGAAATGCGCCCAAGGATAATTATACTTATTTCTCTCTTTTAATTGTTCTATATTCAAAGACTAATTAGAAATCCAAATAGCCTCCTCTTTAGTCAGATGCCATTCAATAATTTTGCATCAATGAAATATGTACCTTCGGGCCTATAGTTCCCAAATGTTCTGGCCAAGAAGCCATCTCTCTCGCCAGTGAGGCATGATGAGGGACTGTTAAAAGTCACATATCACACCTCCCATGGCAACAAGTGGCAAGGAAAAGAAGGTTCGAGCCTTATGTCCTGCCCAAAACACAGGCATTTGCTTGGCAGGTCTGCCCATACTCTGTGGTGCCTGGAAACCACAATGCTAAAGCTGGTAACTCATGTGCTGAACTCCAACGGTATGCCATCCCAAAACCTGCTTCTAAAGTTCACTGTAGTTCATCAAGTGGCAGGCCTCATTTCAAAACAATGTCCTGCTTTCCACACCAAAAGCTATCTAGCCTTCCTATATCATGGGTGGCCCACACACATTTTCTCAAATCATACTTGGAAGACTCCACTTCCAACACCCACATCAAAGCATTTTCACAAGTGGAAATGCAAGACCTAGCCCCAGCACAAATGAGCAGTGAAACAGCAAAATATCCAAAGCACTGTCACACAAGTGCTGCCACACCAGTTCAATGGACCCATGGCATTCTTTCAGCCTCACAAATTTGCTTCCATGATGTGGCTCTATGCATTTATTGATTTATGCATACATACATGGTAACATAGATACATGCATACATATATACATAATTACATGCACACATATATACATGCATTCCTATATGCATGGATGCATAGAAAGACAATGTTTCATGGGATTGTTAAACAGTTCTCTTGTTTTCCATCTATACATGTGTGCATGTACAACATGTGCATATGTATTTGTGCACCTATGCTGGCCACACATGCCCAGCAAGCCATACCAGCACCTTTGCCAATAGACAGATGCCATTTGATGCATTTGCTTCAATTATTTTGACCTCTTTGTGTGTTCGCATTTTCCTGATATTTCAATGCATTTAATTTGCACTCATGGATTGCGTACCTCTACTTGCCACTTTTATAAACTATGCCTTTTATTATATTTATTTAATCAATCTATGCGATCACATTTCACTGATTTCCTATAACAATAATGATCTATAAAGCTATTCTGATAAATGTAAACAGATAAATCCTAATTTTCCAATATAAAAAAATCAAAAGTTATATGTTGACATACAATCATGCATATTGTCCATACATGAATATATGCATATATGCATTCATCCATATTTCCATGTTCATATGAATACATCTTTCCATGTAACATATGCATTTGTAGCTATATGCGAATATGCATGGATCCATGTATGCATGTATTCATTTCTCCATCTGTCCATGTTATTTTGTTTTCTGTGTATACATGTGTCTGTCAATGCATCCATGCATATATCTGTGAATAGCTCTACGTTTTTCTCTGTCCATGCATTTATTGTTTTCTAACGCATCAGCGTTTGCATTTTCCCAGTTTCATGACCTGCCATATTAATTGTTTTCATTTTGTGTTTTCTAACAAGTTTTTCGTAATGCTGATCCGTCTTGATGTATCTGTTTGAATTTCTACTACAGACGATCTAATCATTCCAATGGTTACATATAAGATGTTGGCTGCTCAAAAACAAAATGTGCATATATTTACATATTTTAAATCTACACTAGCTTGGGTGACTTCTAAGATAGTTTATTATCATCATTTTCTGAATTGTGTTCTTCTTGGAGACTTTTAGAGCTTGCCTCTTGAAAGTGATTTACTATTATCAAGTGTGCATAGTATTTTTCTTACTGTATTGTTTTATTGTGCAATTTGATTCATTGCAACTGCTATTACAGAATAGTATTAGCACTATGAAGACAAGAAAAAATCATATATGTTATTTTAGAGTTCATTTTAGGAAATATATCTCTCTCTAATTTGTTAAATATTTTATCACTTTTCAAATATTTTTCAAGGTCATATTCAAGTTATTGCAATATAAATTCTAGGGCAATTTCCTTAAACACCATTATATTTTTATATCTATTCTTCTCTTGTCACATTTCGAGGAACCTCAAGGATCTCGACACCTTGTTCAGTACGAAGGAGAGTGAGAAATGTGACATGAGTCTTCTTCCTGTGTTTGTATTGAGACTCTTAGCCCTATGATGATTTTAAAAAGCATAACCAATAACAAACTACACATTCTTCCACCCTTTGTTGGAAGAAATGATCACTTCATACCCTATTCATTCCATTCATTTCCATTTCTACCCTTCCACGTCCTTCCTTCTCAAATCAAATACATTTCAAAATCCATTTATATGCTTACCTTACATCACACCAATCTGTTCCATTCCCTTTTTTATTCAAGCCAACTCCTTCATTCAAATTTTTATTTCTAACATTTAATTTTTAGCATATAACTCAAAAATGATAAATTCCTACCATTTACATTCCATTCATTCTCACTTCAAAGGTTGCATATCCTTGTCTCCCATATCAAATACTTTTCATAATGCATTCATATACCTTACTTGCATCTCATCATTCTCTCAATTCCCTCTCTTTGTTGCACTTACATAGCTCATTCTTCTTTATTACCCTTATATACCTTTATCTGTCTATAGCTCAAATATACCTTCATCCATCACAACAAAATTCACACCATACCAGACAGAGGAAAAAATGAAGAAAATATCAAGGTTATGCAATTAAACACTGAGGGCTTTCAAAATAACTATCATAACATCTAGTTGTATCATCAGATTTAACAAATATTTCTTGTTCAAAAAACAATAATGTTTTATTCATTTGTTTTGATCAAAAATGTTTTTTGTATATCTTTCAAATGCAAATTGTTTTTGACATTTCTAACTTTGTGCACACAGGAATATGTAGATTCTTGTTTACATACCAAATTACGTGGGCTCATGTACACGTGGCTCCATGCATAGATGTTTACATTCATTCGTATATTTATGCATTCCTTCAATATATGCATTGCTAATAAATATTTAATCTTTCCTGTTTTCTTTTATTTAATACTACAACTGCAAATTGTTTCTGACATTTCTAACTTTATGCATGCAGGCACATATATAGATTCTTGTTTACATACCAAATTACATGGACTCATGTACACATCCATGCATGTATACATGTTTACATGAATCCATATTTTTATGCTTCCCTTTGATAAATGCATTGCTAATAAGTACTTTCTTTCTTCTAATTTCTTTCATTTACTACTACAAATGCAAGTTCAGTGTCATCGTGCTTTCAGGCTCATTCAAATGCTGAGGATGCTTCCTACTCTTGTCTGCTTTATGTGCACATCGATACATGTATAAATGTATACAAGTATACATACATGCCTTAAGCATTGTTACAAATGTTTCTCTCATTAAATTTCAATGCAAAGTGCTATATACATATGAATTATTTAACTGTGGCTACATTTTATCTTACGTAATAAGGTTCTTTATATCTTTGCAAATGATTTTTTGTTTAATATATATACATAGAAATAAACAAGATTAAAATCTTATTAATAATAAAATCTATAGCTTTCTAGTGATTCACCTAAGCATTTATTGTAATATAATTACATAAGATTAAAATCTTCTTTCTAATACAATCAATAGCTTTATATAGAACTAAGTTTCATATTACATTAAAAAAAAAGATTAATTCATCTTAGTAAAGTTTACAAATACACCTTACACTATACACAAAAATATGTTTTCATATTACATAAGCAAGATTAAAATACACATACACTAGCACACTAAACATAAATTTATTTACAAATAGACATACAAGCAAAACAAAGATGTTTCGTAAACTTTGTTTGCACATGCATATAGATATGTGTCTATATGCAATAATGTGGAGTCGTGTACAAAATGCAATATTTTTAAGTGTCTGCTCACAAGTTTTTCTAAATTCTTGCAAATAATATTTGATGCTTATGAAATATTCCCACATCAAAACTTTGTTGGAATTGAAATGACTAATGAATTTATGGGCCAAAAGGTTTATTAAAAAACAAATTTACAAATTATGCATTGTTCATAGGTAATTTATTTCTCCTATTTTCTTTCAATTAATACTGCAAATGCAAGTTGAGTCTCCTCATGCTTTCACACTTGTTTAGATGCCGAGCATACTTCACTCTTCTATGCATTTCCTGTCCGTGGATACATGTGTACATGTTTGCATGTATACACAAATAACACAAGCATTTTTGCAAACATTTAAGATTCCTTGCATTTAATAATTACCTTTAAATCTGTAAAATAGAGTATTAAATTATATGTGATGAAGGAAAGTAATCCTTGTGTACATTCTTGCAACCAAATTTGTAAATCTAATAACAAACATTAATCCAAAAACAAAATGACTAAAGAAACAAGAATACATTTTTTCTTCTTCAATAACATCATAAAGGATGTCTCTTGTTCCAAATGTTTACAGACTCTTGCAAATTCAAGTATTCATTGGTATACATGGTACCCAGTCAACTGTTCAAATCTCTTTATGGTCCACGTTCCCCACGCACGCTGAACATTCCACACATTAGTACATCATTGCAAATTATTTCAAATACATTTATATTCCTCTCTCCTCTCTAATTACTTTTTCTCACTAATAGCTAGATGCTTTTTAGCTCTTGGCAGGAACTCGACGCTTGCGTCACTTGTTTAGAGATTGAAATTATAGTAAATTCTCCTACATCATTGTAAAGGAAAATAAAGGTTCTAATTAAATGTATGTATAAATAAGTACAAATTAATTTAAATATATAAATGACAACTATGTATTCATAATGGTAATGATTGAAAGTGGGAAATGTAGATAAAGTAGGAAATGTAGATAATAAAAGAAAGAATTTAATTTGATAATAGATAAAGTTTAAAGAATAAAGAAGATTTGGATTAGGTATTTTGGGATAAAAAAATAATTAATATTAGATTATAAATTTTCTTAAAATCAAAATTCTTTGTTGACTTTGAATAGGGGCAAATTTGATTGTAAGGATGGATATAAGATTACAATTTTTTTTTTTCACTTGTAAATTTGACTTGTGTGATTTGTAATCTATTTTCCTTGTAGACATCTAAAATTGACTACATCTAACATTGTCACTTTTGATACCATCTCACGTCCATCCTAACCACACTCATTGTCTTAGCACTAATTAATTAGATAAACTTTTATTTATTTAATTAATAAGGATTTAGTCTCTAATATTCCCTCTATCATCAAATCAATTAAATAAATCATATTTATTTAATTAAACTAATTTTATATATCCCTCTTCCCTAATTAATTAAATAATCTAACTATTTTATTAAACAACTTAAATCTCCAAATCCTAATCTAATCCCCACTAATAGGATCATCATTTCCCACCCACAATTAAAAATTGAAATAAATACAAATCATCAAATCCTAAATGGAATCAATCCTAAATCCTAGCCATCAAATCAATCAAGTAAATCCTAGCCATTCATTTCCAACTACCTTCTATCCAAGTCCAAATTGATTTTTTTATCTCCACCATCCACTTAATCCAATCAATTCCAACGGGCTCCATACACCAAATACTAACATTTTATTTTTCCTCCCTCTCAAATTTAAATTCAAATTCAAAATTCTTCTCATCCTTCCTAGCCATTTATTCTAAATCAATCTCAACTCTCCATTTTTTCTCGTCAGATCTATAAACATCCCATTCTGCAAGCTATTTCCAAGAGGGGGAATTAAATTCAAAGCAAGGTCATGCTGATAAAATTCTTGAGCAATTACATTCATCCTCTCCATCAATAAATCTTAAGCAAATCTATCACATCGAGAGGGTGTTGGTATTTACGAAGTTCATGTTCTCTTATTAGTTAGTTTACATTCTCTTTGCTCTAATGTAAAACTGTGTAGAATAGGAGATTTCCTTATGCATTGTTCCATCATTTTATTTTATATTTTGCATGCATATTTTGGCATGCTCAGTGGTGAATCATGGAAAACATTATAATATTTTCCAATTTTTATCATTTTAAATTCTTGATAAACACTAGACATGAATCTTATCTTACCTCCAATTTATGTCATGCTAATGTTTGGCAATATTTTGGTTTGATGTATTCAGTATTTGAAGAATTCTATTGAACTAGTTGCAATTGTCTTCTTTGAGGTATTTGGCAAAATTAGTCATGGCCTAGTGTCATTTGCTAGAAAATATTATTTGAGGTATTTTGTATCATAACTCATGGCTTGTGCTTGTGTAGGCATCTGAGGTTGTTCCACTAGATCACAATTATTTAAGGATTTTCATCAAAAAAGTCACAACTTGTGTTTTAGTTCAAATTTTCATTGAAGTATTTCATCAAATAGGTCATAGCTTGTGTCTATAATCACACATTTTGTATTGTTTAAAAGTTTCTAAACTATTTTTTATAGCAACAATGATGGCATGGGATCATGACCCAACATACCTTTGAGTCATTTCCAATAGTAGCTCATATAATTTCTCTATAACTTACATTTTACATCAATATCTCCTAGAAAAATGTACCTCCTATAACACTTTAATAGATTCCAATACCTCATTTCAAAGCCTCTTATTTTGATGGGTATGCACAGGATTATCATGGAAAAAATAGGCCCTTAAGTGGCAATGAAAATTCAGAAAAATTAGAGTTAGGCAACTTGACATAAAATTTTGAATAAGTTATCTATATTATTTCAAAAATATGTAAGAATAGAATCTGTGGAAAATTGAATGTAGTTTCTAAACTACTAAGTTTATTTCATTTCTTTAAAAAGTCTATTTT
>VDFB02229524.1:0-12348 GCA_007258455.2 Sequoia sempervirens
TATAATCTTGTGGATTGACCTCCCGAGTGGTTTTTCCCCTATGAGGTTTCCACGTAAAAGATCTTAGTGTTATGTATTGTTTTGATGTGTTGATGATTTATGCTTTCATGGTTAATAATAAGATATAAGAATAAGGTTAATAAATTTAATAAGTTGTGAATTTATGTGACAATTGATTCACCCCCCTTCTCAATTGTCTTCCCTTGTGTTGCCAACAGTCTACAACCATGGGGATGGTTATGGATATGGGAGTAAATGGTGACTCCCCAACACCCCCAAGAACAGTTTCTAGACCAAAATATCTTCCACAAAAGAGAGAATGGAAAGAATACTTGCTTCAACAATGCACAATTGAATAATGGTTGAATATGCTTGAATACAAATGTACATGAGATGCCTTGTTTATAAAGGAAAGGTTGAGATATAGAATTAGACAAGATGATGACAAGTGTCTTAATCCTATGACATGAGACAACTAACAAACTAACTACCTAGGAATCAAGCAATACTAGCTAGATAAGATAAGTTCTAGAAAATCCAACTAAGACTTCTAGAAAGAATCTTATATCCTAAGTAAACTTAACATGTGAATATGTCCCCTAATTACCTGGTGAGTGAATTAGCTAGGTACAAGACATTTATTCACACCAACAATGGAAACTAACATTTTGAATGAGGCTTTCGACATCGATACTCAGGTAAATGTTATCATGTTCACTGAATTTAATTTATTAAATTTCATTTTTGAAATGCAAGATTAACTTATTTAGTTTAATGATTGTAATAAAATTTTAGGGTCACAGTGTTTATATTGGATACACCGGCCCTCCACTTGTTTATTACTCCACTGTATCTACCGCTAAGGTATGTAACTAACAAACAATTATAAATTTATTACATGTGAATAAAATTGTTATATGAATGGTATTCTAATATTTGATTTTGGATGTTGAATAGGTTAATATTGGAGGTTTCGTGGGAACACCTCCCAGTGCTAGTGGAATTGGACAAACCTTCACACAAGTAATAGATTAAAGATTTTAACTAATGAATTTTACTTAATAGATTTTTGTAGTTTATATTCATATCGTTGATTACATTTCATTGCACATCTTCCAAACTCAAAGCATTACTTCACATTGCATAACTAATAACTAGATGTTGATAGATGAAAAAATTTCAATTACAATATAGTTGTTTAGAAAGTCAACATAAGCAATGATGCAATTACTTCACATAGCATAAGTAATAACTAGGAGCAACTGCCAATTGCATTTGCTTGTCATGGAATTCCATGAGACCACTTTTTATTGAGGATTTTTTTCAAACAACTCACTACCTTATCTATGCTATGGATGCTTGGAAAAATATATGAAACAATAATAGTAAGCATAGCGTATACAAGGCAATGAGTTGTTTGAAAAAATCCCTCAAAGAAATGTGGTCTCATGGTGATGTCCATCACCATGAGACCCTAATTCTGAGAATTTTCAAACAAATCGCCTTTCCTAATACTACCATTTCCATACATGTCTACTACAAAGCACGACACATCAAGCAGGTTCCTTCCCTTGTTGCTATGGCTAAAAGCCTAAAAATGTGCTTTCACCAACAAACTGGATTATTTGGAAAATATATATCAAATCATAATAGTAAGAAATAGCATAGATAAGACAATGAGTAGTTTGAAAAAATGCCTCAAAGGAAATGTGGTCTGTGGTGAGTGGAATTCCATTCCATCACCATGAGACTCCTGACTGAGCATTTTCAAAAAATCATACTATGCTACCACATTCCATACACATGTCTACCAAAGCATTTTATCAAGCGGTTTACTTCCTTGTTGTTATGGCTAAAGAAGCCCACAAAAGGTTCTTTCAACAAACTATGGATTCTTGGAAAAAAATCTATCAAAGCATGTGCAGCAATAGCATAGACAAGGTTGAGTAGTTTGAGAAAAATGCCTCTACAAAAATATGGTCTCCTTGGTGATGGAGATACCCATTTCCATCACCATGGAGACCATTTCTTCGAGAACGACCCCTTTCAAACAAATCCTACAACACTCCATACATGTCTACCATGGCAACATCAAAGCAGGTTCACTTCCACAGTTTACTACTGGCTAAAACCCTAAAAGGTGCTTTCCAACAAACTATGAATGCTTGAAAAATCTATCAAAGAATAATAGTAAGCAATAGCATAGACAAGGTGGTGATTAGTTTGAAAAATTCCTCGAGAAGAAATATGGAATCATGGTGATGGAATGCCATTCATCATCATGGGACCACATTTCTTAGAGGCATTTTTTCAAACAGCTTACCTCCTTTTCTATGCTACCACATTTTCCATACATGTCTACCAAATCATTTTATCAAATAGTTCATTTCCTTGCTGCTATGGCTAAAAGCCTAAAAAAGGTGTTTTCCAACAAAGTATGGATGCTTGGAAAAATCTATCAAAGCATAAATTGGTAAGTGATAGCATAGACAAGGCGTTGAGTAGTTTGAAAAAGTGCTTGAGGAAAATAATGGTCTCATGTTGATGGAGTGCCATTCCATCACCATGAGACCATATTTCTTCGAGGAATTTTTTAAACTACTCACCACCTTTTCTATGCTAACACATTTTCCATACATGTCTACCAAATAATTTTATCAAATAGTTCACTTCCTTGTTGCTATGGCTAAAAGCCTAAAAAAGGGTGCTTTCCAACAAACTATGGATGCTTGGAAAAAATCTATCAAAGCATAATAGTAAGCAATAACATAGACAAGAAAATGAGTAGTTTGAAAAAATGCCTCAAAGAAATGAGGTCTCATGGTGATGGAGTGTCATTCCATCACCATGAGACCACATTTCTTTGAGGAATTTTTTCAAACTACTCATTTCCTTAAGAATAGAAACCAAGCCTTAGCCAAAATTCCCCTCCAAATTCTTTTCAAGGTCCTCATCCTCATCCTCAATTTACCAATCCATGGAACCTTCCACCTTTTATTCCACTTGTTCATGTCCCCACTCCTCCCTCTTCATGTCATGATCTCCCTCCATCTCATAACCAAGGCCACACTACCATCCACCCCATCCCAACATAATACCATAGAGATGGAAATGAGCTGTTTGAAAAACTTCCTCAAAGAAATGTGGTTTTATGGTGATGAAATGCCATGACACATTTGTTTGTAATGGAATTCCATCACCATGAGACTGCATTTCTTTGAGGCATTTTTTCAAACAATTCACTACCTTCTTTATGCTACCATAGTTTTCATACATGTCTACCAAAGAATTTTATCAAATGGTTTACCGCCTTGCCACTATGGATAAAAGCCTAAAACAGGTGCTTTTGAATAAGTTATGGATAGGGAAAATAGTAAGCATGATAGTAAGAAATATATAGTTCAATAAGTACTTAAAATTTTGTTCATTATCTCATACATTATAAGCCATGACAAGCATCACTATTATAGTTTTCGTGATTGAATAATTTGTTGTTTTATTTTTAGATGTTGCAAGCGGAAACACCTCTAGATGTTTCTAGGAAATGGAGCTTGGTATTTCTACTACTATAGACTCCTCGATGATGCCTCTCACGGGGGTATGCAATAGATTACTAAATTTCAATTTACATTCGTTGTTATAGTTGTTAGTTAGTGAAAAATTAAACCATTATTGATTCGTAGTTTAATTTCTCTTTGGATGGTTTCTATAGGGCTTCAACACACCACAACATGGGCATGCAAATATTTCCCTCGAGGAGAGTGATCATCTAGAGGCGGTAAGTGACTATTTTTTTAAATATATCATTTTTTATATTGTAATTTCTATATATTAATAGATTTACTTGTAATTGTAACAGATAAGGCTTGATGGGGAACTAAACCTTATCATAGTAAATGAGTGATAGACTTATCTCCATCCAGCCAACAAGCAAAGGGAAAGAGTTTGTTTTGAGAGCCTGGAGAGCAATTACTTTTGATTCTAGGAACCTCTGTTGTATGCCTATATGGCATTTTTGGATATATTTTATATTGCATATATTTGACATTGTATGCCTATATGGTATTCTTGTAAGCCGATATGGCTATTTTGTATATATTTTATACTTATATCAACATATATTGATGTATGCCTACATGGCTATTTGGTTAATAAATATTTTTTATTGATGGTGTCCATATTTGCATTATAAATCCATGGTTCAATAGATATAAATTACGTGTATTTAAGTGTATACTTTACAACTTATGTGTATACTTTGTGATTTACATGTATTCCAATGTATATTCTACGACTTACGTGTTTTCATGTGTATACCTTGTATTCATGCATATACTTTCTATTAATGTGTATACACATATTCATGTGTATACTTCAAGGATTACATGCATTTGAGTACTTGTGCTTCACTTATTCACATGTATGCTTAACTTATTCATGTGTATACTTATTAATTGGTTAGCCCTAGCATTACTCATTGTTGTCCTTCATGGTTTCTCTTGAATATTTATTGATTGACGCTAAAAAACTTTATTAGTTGATGTTAAACAACTTAAATATTTTAAAAAATATTTCACCAACGATGTATCATTTACTTATGTGTTAATTTAATATGGAATCCAAGGAAGAATTTAAAAGGGATAGAGCTAGGAGGAAAGGGAAGATAGATATTTATAGTGTAACCTATTGTACCTTCTCTAGACAAACCTCTAATGGCTCTTGTATGCTTTTTTATTCTGTATTTGACTTTTCATATCCCATTTTCATAGGTGGATCATCATTTCTCTCAATTTTTTCCTTCTCCTATTATAGGTCCTCACCATCGCTCGTGGTATTCTAAAATAAGCTCTAGTTTGTGGTAGAAACCCACTAAGATTCAAAGGAGTCATTAGTTTGTGGTTGGCATCCACTAAGATTCAATTTCTTCTAGGACATTTGAGCCAGTTGAATGTAGCTCAGAGTGATTCCTCATGTTTGGGTGCAAAATAGGACCATGCCTAGCGTAAAAATATCCATCTGGACATTTTGGAACAGTTTGTTTGGTTATATGAGTTGCAAAACAAAAGTTGCACCACTTTGCAACTTTACACTATTTGCATTTGACAATTTTTTCCTCAACTAAAAATTTATCACCATGAGAAAAAAACTCTGAGATAGCAAAAACCAAGAGAGGTTATTGTAGAGGGTCCCAACAAAATCCCATAGCCTCAAACAAAGAATTTGTAAGTGTCACAATTTTTGAGTAATAGGTCGTCGAAGATTGCTTCCCTTTTGCAATTTGGACTCAGGGGATTACACCACATGAACGTAGCTCAGACTGATTCGACGTGTTTGAGTGTGAAATATAACCATTCCTAGCCTAAACGTACCCATCCAAACATGTTGGAACAGTTTGTTTGGTCGTACGAGTTGCAAAACGAAAGTTGCACCACTTTGCAACTTTAAGCTACTTGTATTTGACAATTTTTTTCCTTAACTAAAAAGTCATCACCACAAGAAAATACCTCTAAGATGGAAAAAACCAAGACAATTTATTGTAGAGGGACCCAATGCGATACCATAGCCTCAAATGAAGAGTTTGTAAGCATCACGGTTTCCGAGTAATAGCCCGTCAAAGATTGCAGTCATTTTGCACTTTGGACTCTTAAGGGATCAAGTTGGTTGAACATAGCTCAAAGTGATTTGGAATGTTTGGGTGTGAAAGAATACCATGCCTAGCATAAGCATACACATCTAGATGCATTAGAATAGTCTATTTGGTCACATGAGTTGCAAAATGAAAGTTGCACCACTTTGTAGCTTTACGTTGCTTGTATTTGACAACTTTTTCTGCAACTGAAAAGTCGTCACCACAGGAAAACGCCTCTGAGATAGAAAAATCCAAGAGAGGTTATTGTAGAGGGGCCCAACTCAATCCTGTAGCCTTAGACAGAGAGTTTCTAAGCATCACAGTTTTCAAGTAATAGCCTGTCAAAGATTACATCCATTTTGCACTTTGGACTCTTAAGGGATCGAGTCGGTTGAACGTAGCTCTGAGTGATTCGGTGTGTTTGGGTACGAAAGAGGACCATCTATAGCATAAATGTACTCATATGGATACGTTGGAACAATCTGTTTGGTCACAAAATTAGTAGAATGAAAGTTTCACCACTTTGCAACTTTACACTGCTTGCATTTGACACTTTTTCCATCAAGTGAAAACTGGACACCATGGGAAAAAGACTCTGAGATAACAAAAATAGAGAGAGATTATTGTACATGGGCCCAATGCGATCTTATGGCCTCAAATGAAGAGTTTTTAAGAATCATGATTTTTGAGTAATAGCTCGTCAAAGATTGCGGCCATTTTGCATTTTGGACTATTTAGGGATTGAGGGCAGTTGAACGTAGCTCAGAGTGATTCGACATGTTTGGGTGAAAAAAAGGATCATTACTAGTGTAAATTTACCCATCCGGATGTGTTGGAACAATCCATTTAGTTGTACAAGTTGTAGAATGAAAATTGCACCACTTTGCAACTTTACACTGCTTGCATTTGACACTTTTTCCATCAAGTGAAAACTAGACACCACAGGAAAATGACTCTAAGATAATAAAAATCAAGAGAGGTTATTGTAGAGGGGACCTACGTGATCTCGATTCCTTAGAAAAAATGCCCGTAACTGACACGCTCTTCGAGTAACAAGCCATCAAATATTGTCTGTCCTTTTGCAATTTGGATTGTTAAGGGATTACGTTGCATGAATTATAAATGTTTGAGGGAAGCAATAAATTTCAAAATTTGAGTAAATATTATTACAAATGTTTGAGGGAAAAAATAAATAGGCTCTAGGGAATGAGATCCCAAACCCAATTACAAACGTTTGATGGCATCCATGAATTTTTAGTTGGAAAACATGTGTGAAGAACTTGTGGGGTACTTGAGTTAATTCATGTTACTTGAACAACATCTAACAATTCATACATGTTGGATGTTGTGGATATGGTTTCTGATATGTGGTTGTCATTGATGTCAACACTATTAGCATTTGGTGTATCAATTGATGTATATGTCGAGGATATTGAGAAAATTGTAAGAGAAAGTGTTTTGTGTTCCCAGTGGAACTGTGCAGGTCATGATAGTGTCTTGTTTTGTATGTTGAAGATTAGCTAATGCGGATTAAATGGTTTAATGTTGAGTTTATCTAGATCATCTACTGGAAGTTTCAGAGGTCCGCGTGGAGTTTTGAGTTTGTTGTGGTCTGACAGTGTTTTGCCTATCTCTATTAGTGTTCTTGAATGAAGTGTGTAATTCTATTAATCTCAGTTGTTGCAGATGCTTCTCTGTTGTTTCTTGGTGCTCTCAAATGTCTCTAGATCATTATCTATCTTTGTGGTACATCCACATTAATTGGTGAGCTCGTGATTGAAGATCTTTTCTTGCGCATGTTCGGTTTTTCATGTTTCTAGCCGACATGTTGATGATAGCATGTTGTGGATCTTCGAGGTGAAATTAATTAAAGTCTTATCACATTGGAGATGTTAATTTGGGTCTCCACTATGTTGTGGCTGACCTTGGTGGATTCACATTAAAAGTTTATTTGTAAATATGGGTCGACATTGAAAATATATTTTATTTTCTTGGCCGACGAAGTAGTGATGGAATCTCATGTAGAGGATATATAAGGGTGATTAGTTAATTGATGAAGATGATGTTTCATGTGCTCCTATGTGTGTATGCATGAATATCATTCGATTGCAAAGAAAAGTGTGAAGAATATTATGCGAAGTGTGAAGAAGTGTTGAGATTAATTGGAATTGAAATCAGGCTTGTGAAGAAGCTATTTTCTTAGTTCACATCTTGGATGGTTTTAATCAAAACCCTATTGTTGGATAGTGAGTCCTCTTTTGTAATTGAGCAGTGAGCTCTAGGCATTTGTTCCTGAATGCATGTTCATTCCCCTTATTATTTCTTCTTATACTTCTAACAGAGTATAATCTTGTGGACTAACATCCACTATGATTTTTCCCCTAACAGGGTTTCCACGCAAAAATATTGGTGTTATTTGTCTCTCTGATGTGTTAATTGTTCATGATTAATTGTTTATTCATCATATCTGAGATTAAGTTAAGTTAAGTAGGAAAAGTTTAAGTTTCTATCACAACTGATTCACCCCCCTCTCAGTTGTGTGTCCTTGTTTTTCCAACAATTGGTATGAGCTAGTTCCTCTGAAGAAGTCCTAGCAACTTGAGGTGGTCCAGGGATGGCAACATTCAAGAAGGATAGTCCTAGATTTGATGGCACTAACTATTCACTATTGGACTCATGAGATTTGAATGAGAATTGGAAACTTTGTATGAAGGAGATGCACAGGTGAAGATGGCTAAGCTACAGAGCTTGAAAGGAAAGTATGAGAATCTGAAGATGGGTGAAGATGAAAATATCACTTCTTTTATGTAGAGAGTAAATGAGATAGTGATGTGTATTACATGTGCCGATGGTTTTGTGGATGAGGATGAAATTGTGGCTGAAGTACTCGAATCCTTTCCTCCTTCCTACAAAATGAAGGTTCATGCTATTGAAGAGTTCAGATCAGTAAACAAGATGACAAGAGATACGCTGATTGGGAAGCTTGCTGCTTTTGAGATAAGTGAATTTGGTGAATCTAAACCAAGGATTGAATCTAAATTCAAGGCTACTGTGTTTGAAAGTAACAGACAAAGGTATAGTCCAGGAGAGAGTTCCAGGAAGGTATCCAAGTATGATGAAGAACTGAAACAGCTTGAAGATAAAGAAAGAGAGGTAGAAGAACTAGAATCATTGATTGCAAAGCAAGAGGGAAAAGGAAAAGGTAAGTATGAAGATGTATTACCTATTAAATGTTTTTCATCTGCGATTAAAATGGGTCATTTTGCATCAAGATGTCTGAAAGAGTTCCTAGATCTAAGCCTAAAGAGTCCTATATTCCCAAAGAGATGCTACTTTGTTGAAGAAGCAGTGACTAATGATGATTCTGATAAAGATAATGGAAAAGAAGATGATTGGGATTTCATTGCTACCATTGAAAAAAATCATGTGGCTACTGAATCTACTAAAGATGAAAAAGCTCTTGCAGCTCAAGTTGAAGAAAAATATGAGTGGGTCATTGATAGTGGATGCTCACATCATAAGACTGGTGATAAAAGTAAATTTGTGAGTCGAGAGAAGTATGATGGTGGGGTTGTAAGATTTGGAGATAACAATGTTGGTGTAATTTGTGGTAGAGGATCTATTTTCCTTGGTGGTAAGGACAACACTAATGATTTCCTCTATGTTGAAATTGTAAAGCATAACTTGTTGAGTTTTGGATAGTTGGACCAAGGGATTTTCTTATCTCAATCCAAATATGTGAAAGAACTATTGAAGAAGTTTGGAATGGGTGACTCCAAACCTATTGGTACTCCCATGGTGACCGGATGTAAGTTGACACATAATGATGATTCTCCAAAGGAAAATCAAACTTGGTATAGTTCAATGATCGGTGGATTGCTCTACTTGACACAAAATAGACCAGACATTATGAATGTTGTATGTATGGTTGCTAGATTTTAGGCTGATCCAAAGGAATCACATGTGACTGTTGTCAAAAGAATTTTTAGATATCCTACAAAGAGGCAGTTGACTTTGGACTTGGTATCAAAGGATGATAGTCTCACTTTGTGTGCATACAACGTCTGGATTAAGGTGGTGATGTAGATGACAGGAAAAGTACTAGTGGTGGTGCTTTCTTCCTAGGGAAGAAGCTAGTATCTTGGTTGAGTAAAAAGAAAAACTCAATTTCTCTATCTACTATTGAAGCAGAATACATTGTTGTTTCCAATAATTGTACTCAAGTTATATGGATGAAACTGATGCTGAGAGATATCAGGGTGATATATGAAGAGCCTATTGCCATATTCTGTGACAATTCAAGTGTAATAAATATTTCAAGGAATCTGGTACTACACTCTAAGACTAAACATATATCAATCAAGTTTCATTTCTTAAGGGAGAAAGTGAATGAGAAAGAAGTCAGATTGGAGTATGTGTCTACCAAAGAACAGATTGCAGATATATTTACTAAACCTTTGTTGAAGGATGCTTTTGAGTATCTCAGAGGAATGCTAGGGTTAATTACCCCTTGTGATAAAAACTAAATGATGCATTTGCTTGCATCAATCTGTGAGCTTCATTGCTATATTTTGATCCAGATTGATGTTTCTATGGCTGCTACTCAGGGGGGGTAGTCAGATGTGTAGATATGTGGTTCAGAGTGTGTGCATGGAAAGGTCATTGTTACCTTTTCCATTGATGTCAAATGGGGAGAAGTGCATTGTGAAAAATCTTTGTGGAAAGAAGTTCAATTCAAAGGAGCAGTGCAGAAGAATTCGATTGGGTTGATGGTATTTTTCACATCATGCGTTGCCATCAATGCCAAAGGGGGAGATTATTGGATGTTTTGGATATGGTTTCTAATATGTGGTTTTCATTGATGTCAACACTATTAGCATTTGGTGTATCAATTGTTGTATATGTGGAGGATATTGAGAAAATTGTAAGAGAAAGTGTTTTGTGTTCCCAGTGGAACTGTGTAGGTCATGATGGTGTCTTGTTCTATACGTTGAAGATTAGATTATTTGGATTAAAGGGTTTATTGTTGATTTTATCTAGATCATCTACCGAAAGTTTCAGAGGTCCGCGTGAAGTTTTGATTATGTTGTGGTCTGACAGTGTTTTGTTGGTCTCTGTCAATGTTCCTGAATGAAGTTTGTGTAATTCTATTAATCTCATTTGTTGTGGATGCTTCTTTGTTGTTTCTTGGTTCTCTTAGATGTCTCTAGATTATTCTCTATCTTTTTGGTACATCCACATTAATCAGTGAGCTCGTGATTGAAGATCTTTTCTTGCGCATGTTCAGTTTTTCATGTTTCTGGCCGACATGTTGATGATAGTGTGTTGTGGATCTTCGAGGTGAAATTAATTAAAGTCTTGTCACATTGGAGATGTTAATTTGGGTCTCCACTATGTTGTGGCCGACCTTGGTGGATTCGCATTAAAACTTTATTTGTAAATCTGGGCTGACATTGCAAATATATTTTATTTTCTTGGCTGATGAAGTAGTGATGGAATCTCATGTTGTGGATATATAATGGCGATTAGTTCATTGATGAAGATGATGCTTCGTGTGCTCCTATGTGTGTATGTGTGAATATCATTCGATTGCAGAGTAGAGTGTGAAGAAGATTGTGTGAAGTGTGAAGAAGTGTTGAGCTTAATTGGAACTGTAATTTGGCTTGTGAAGAAGCTATTTTCTCAGTTCACATCTTGGATGGTTTTAATCCAAACCCTACTGTTGGACAGTGATTCCTCTTTTTTAATTGAGTAGTGAGCTCTAGGCAGTGTGCCTGAATGCATGTACATTCCCCTTATTATTTATTCTTATACTTCTAACAGAGTATAATCTTGTGGACTAACATCCACCGTGGTTTTTCCCCTAACAGGGCTTCCATGCAAAAAATCTTGGTGTTATTTGTCTCTCTGATGTGTTAATTGTTCATGATTAATTGCTTATTCATCATATCTAAGATTAAGTTAAGTTAAGTAGGAAAAGTTTAAGTTTTTTTCACAACTGATTCACCCCCCCTCTCAGTTGTGTGTCCTTGTTTTTCCAACAATACATGCTTCTATTACTTGTAAATGTGATTATTTTTATGACATGTTGACATTATTTTATGACATTATTCATAAAAAATGTTTACAAATTGAACTTCTTAGATATTTATGTGAATAGATCGTATTCTATATTGACATTAGGTTGATTTGTTTTAATAAATGAATTTTTTATAATAATTTAGTCAATTGGTGCTAGTTATAATAGGGAGAGAATAAAAGAAGAAAAAGAATGATTGGTAACCATCAATGGTTATTACACTCACTATATTAATAATATGATGTTTACAATAACATGACATTTATTGGCAGTCCTAATTCTTATGTGTGTGCTACAATTGTCTAGTATGATTCATACACCAACATGACACCCAAGTGCTCGTACTTGTAGGCACATTAATGCTTTATCAAAACCATCAAGTGGTAATACTTAATCATGAGAAAAAATTCAACCTATGTGAATTCCAACACCCCACTTAAATCAAATATTGAATCAATGTGCCCCATTTTCATGCACATAAACTCAACTTATAAGATTCTCTTACAATAACCAAAAATAGGATTCAAGGATGCCTTAGGTACTCTATTATAATAGATCTTTTACAATTTCACTCATACATTCAAGATGCTCTTATAATGTCTACATCATAGGTGCTCATGATGAGGTTGACTTCAAATGA
>VDFB02229525.1:0-18584 GCA_007258455.2 Sequoia sempervirens
AATTCTCCCATTTAATTATCCATTTCCTTTTAGTTCAGAACTAATCCGAAGAGCTGCAAATAAGAAGATATTTTCAAAGTTTGATTGCAAATCAGGCTTTTGGCAGGTCAAGGTAAAAGAATCTGATAGGTATAAAATAGCATTCTCTCTCCCACAAGGATTATATGAATGGAATGTCATGCCTTTTGGTCTTAGCACTGCACCAGCATATTTCCAACGCAGAATGGACCAAGCACTTAGACATTTAAAAGATTTTTGTGTTATTTATATTGATGACATTCTAATTGTATTTGTGTATTCTATTGTTAATCTAATTAAAACAAAACACTATTAACAGAACTTTAAATTGAAGAAATTTGAAATAAACTTGGCTATAAAATAAAAATTCTTCAAGAACGTTCCGTCTTTCTCTATCTCCAGAGATTGGTTTGAAGCTTTCTGGCTCTCAGATTGTGTGAGCTTCTCCAAATGACTACTGCAGAATGAGTATGCAAAGAAAAACTATTCTATATGCTGGTGAAGATGGACAGGGGCTGTAATTATGCACAGGGGCTGTAGATTATGTACAGGGGCTGTAGATGAGATGAATCATGATTCTGTTGTTATGATTGCTATGCTATTGCTGTAATAATGCTATTGCTATGAATGCTAATACTATTTGCCTATAGTTTACTTGCCTAAAAATCCTATATGATTTGGAGCTCCCGATAGCTGTATTTATAGATTTTTTGCAGGCTTCATCCTTGCTGGCAAGAATCTATGGCTATGAATTGTCTGGTAGGTTTGAATGGTGAGAGATTGAGAGGTTGGAGAGAAGAATGGAAGCTTGTCTTCAACCCACGGGAACAAACCTGCACAGGAACAGAGAAATTTAATTTTCTGTTTTGGCAGTTTGTTTCCCGAGAGTTGAAGATATATCCCAAATTAAATAAATAAAATTTATTTAATTTAATTTATTGCTTTTTGATATTTGTTTTTTGATTTTTGAAAACTATAGAAGAATTAATTAAATATTTTGGTAATATTTAATCATGATGTGACTTTAGAAGATTTTTGAAATATTTAGAAGAATTTAATTAAATATTTTTGGAAATATTTAATTATGAATAGATTTTTTAATTGAATTGGAGGAATTTTGAAATGATTTAAAAATGAATATTGGATTAGAGGAAATAATCAAATATTTTAGAATATTTAATCATAAATGATATTTAGAAGAATTATAATATTTTAATCTTTATTTGAATAAAATATTCAAACTAAGATTATATGATAATTAATATAAATAAATTGTAACATTTATTTAATTAATTAAGAAATGAATATGAAAAGGTGATTTTAATATTTAATTGAAATAAAATCATGAACAATATAAATAAATTATTTAAATTTATTTATACGTAGATAGAATCAAAAGATTTTAATTAAATATTAAAAATATTTAATTAATTACCAGACAATGTGATGTGACCATTTTAAGGTGTATACATTTTGCCCCTCTTTGAAGTGATGTGTTTTACGCATTGCTTCAAAGAATTTTGAATTTTGCCCCAAATGTTGATTGTCGAAATAATGATAGGTATATGCCCCCTCGAACGATGAATCGATCATATTTTGAATTTTTGATTTTATTTTATTTTTTGAATTTTTTTTATTTTTATGATTTTGAAGATGTCGATTCATCGTTTGAAACTAATGATATGAAGAAATTGATGTGGAAAAACGTGAAATGAAAAATTGATGACCTAAATTGCCCCTGCTGTGATAAAATATGATAAAATGCCCCAATTTTGTGTATTGAGATGCCCTGATTTGATGATGTTTGTCTGATAAATTTGTTCCTAAGGTTGTTAGAAAACAAATAATAGTTGATAAATTTGCTTTTAAAGTTGTTAAAAACAAATAGTTGTTGATAAGTTTGCTTCTAAGGTTGTTAAAAACAAACATGATTTGATAAATTTGTTTTCATGATGATGAAAAACAAATTGTTTGTTGATATGTTTGCTTCTAAAGTTGTTAAAAACAAACAATATTGTGATAAATTTGCTTTCAAAGTTGTTGAAAGACAAATCGGTTGATATGTTTGCTTCTAAAGTTGTTAAAAACAAACATGATGTTGATAAATTTGTTTTCATGATGATGAAAAACAAATAGTTAAATGATGTATTCTGATTGGATTGATTTGATTGATTTGATTATCCATTTTGATTTGAATAATGGTATGATCTTCTAATGTTATTGACGATTTGATCTTCTGATGTAGGAACAAGTGGTGTGAGACCAACAACATCTGGGGGTAGCACCTCATAGTGTTTTCATGTGATCAGCTTTGATTTTTTTATTGAGACATTGTATACTTTGCCAACTTTTGGGAAAATCTACAAATGCAAAATGCAAATTCTAATATGAATGCAATCTATACTAACCATGCAAGATATCCATACAATATTGCCATTTGGAGAGCTTATTTGTGCTTTTTGTATCATCATAGAGCATTGAAATGTTGAAAGTTAATACAAGCATCAAAGGGTATGTTAGCACCAGTGATGACCTGAGTATTGCTTTCATGATTTTTAATATAGCAAGTTAATACAAGCATCTAGGTATAATTGAACCAAGATGACCTGAGTATTGCTTGCATAAACAGACAAAGACTAACCACCATCTGATGCAAGTTTGGAACTGTCATCAATGATAAATCATCACGTCTCACGACATATTTGCAACCGATAAATGATTAACCTCCAGATAGCAGACAAAGAAAAATCATCCTCTTTCCTTGCCACTCTAGTTCAGTACATCATCGAGTGTGCTCCAGAGAAATGATATCGAAAAATTAAACAACCATTTTTTTAAAAATGAAATACTGTGATTCCAAACATTATTCAGATTTAGAGATCATCCAGATATGAGTCATGATAAGGTACGCAACTGAAAGCTACTGCGATATGGATCAATGGTTGGATGTTTTGGTTTAATTTGGTTGTTTTGTTTTGAGCGTGATTGGCTTCAATGTCATTGTTTTACTGTTGAAAGTTGATTGCCCCCAATATGCCCCACGTTTGCCCTAGGTATTGACACAACTTGCTGAAATGAATGTGTACAATAATCAAACCATGGTAAGACATTATCGCTCAAGGAAAATGATGATAGCATAGTACTGGTGTGACCCTAAGATGATGGAAAAAGATGCATGAAAATGAAGGCCAAGAAGCCAAGTGCAGAACATGAACTAATAGATGGAGAGCTACAAATAGCATTTGTTTTTGATGTTTTCTGATGATTTTTTTTTTGTTTTTTTGGATTTTGATTTTTTTTAATTTTTTTGGATTTTGATGTTTGGAGGTGTCAAAATTTGAGTAGCCTTTGTGCTAGATACCAATGACAAAGGGGAAAACCAAGTCTAGGTGCAAGGGTGGGTGATGAGATAAGGGATAAAATGCTCATGATAGATGGATGGATGGTATGGATGTATGCATCATAAGAGAGCAAGGATGTGATCTCCAAAGACTATGTCACATAGGAATAACATGCCCCATTCTAGGTACAAGACTTAGGATTTTTCATGAAAAAACTTATGACAATAAGATAATGATATGATTGTTTGGAAGGATGAGGTATGTCAAGAGATACCCAAGACATGTTTCAACATTTGGCCCTATATTTTCATCAAGATCAAAAGGAGAATGGTGGATAAGTGGACTCAATCTGATAAGTATGTATGAATAGACTCAATATGATGGTTAAAGATGGTAGGTAGGATGGAAATGATATGACATGAAAATGATAGGTTGGATAGATAAGACATTGTGCTCCCAAGTGTAAGTGACATAGAAGATCAACCTACACATGACGCCTACTTGCTAGGTTTTCATCATGGTACTTATCCAAGGCGCCTGTTTATCAGGTTTTCACCATTGAACGAAGGGATTTTTCTTTACTTTTTCTTTTTTCTTCTTTTATTAATTTTTCTCTTGACTTTTTGACTTTTGGATAGAAGGGGAATATGGATAGGAGGGACTCAAGTTTCTAGTTGCATGAAAGTTGGTAGTCCCACTAGATAGATGTCATTGCATGGACCATGTCAAATGTCATTATGCTCATAGATGTTGGTAAGGAATTGCATGAGTGTGAGATGGATTAGGTAGATGGAAGATTATGAAAGTCTTATGTAAAAATGGATGGGGAATAGCAGATTATGATGCAGATTATGTAGGGAAGATGACAAGGATTATATGGGACTTATGCAAAGGATGAGTGGGAAGGCTTAGCCAAAAGCATGGACCATAGGAAGATGGTGGGGGGGATATGTAGGATAATGCATGAAGGATGGGGAGATGGAGGTATGTGGAATTGTTGTGAAATGGAAGGGAACCATGACCAATGGTTTCACACACTGTGATAAACATTGAAGCTTTTGATGTGGATGGGGTGTAGGAAGCAATGAAGATGTTTGCTTAGGAGGTGGTGGATGAAGTGTTTTTGGTACCCACATAGGCTTAGTATTTTTATGATTTTTGTTTGGCTTATGAGACTTAGGAATTTGAGACTCTTTAATAGAGTGGGAATGTGAGGTGGAAGTGGATGGTTGGGATTTTTGTGATGTAGATGCCTCATTTGACTTGATTTCTTTTTGCTTAGGTACCCAAACCAATTTAGTTTTGGCCTTTACTTTTGGAGGTATGGGCTTATATAACTTTTCAAATGTATTTTGCTTTGAATTTTTGTATTGATGTCCTAAGGCATGAGAACCCTTAGGATTTTTTACTTTATAGGTAGAGGCATTGAAATTCTTGCTTTTGAATCCCATGGGTATGGTGGAATGGGTGGAAGCTTCATGTTTATACAATGTGTGCATTTGTTGGTCATGATTATGAATGTTAGGGTATTTATGGATAGATGGATAAGAGAATTGAATGGTGGGGATATTAGGTATTGGGAGAAGTGGAGGTAGATTAGATGGAGGGATATTAGGAGTTGGAAGCAATGGTGGTAGAGTGGATGGTGGAAGGTGTATGGTCACATGCTTTTGACATTTGTAGGATGATGGAGGTGGAATGGCAACATATGTTTTAGGGATATGATAGGCTTTATGATGGAAAGTGGACTTAGGAGGCATGGAGGAAATACCAACATCTTTAGGTTGTTGTCCTTGGGGTGTAGGTCCAAGGCCATAAGAGCGTGGAGGGACTTTGACATGTATAGGCTCCAAAATATATTGTTCATGAAGGTCTAGACCTTTACCTTGGTGGTTCATGTTTTGGAGTGTGCAATGGACAATGGGACTAGGTGTAGGTGAAACATTTGACATGAGTTCTTTATTGAATGGAGAAGATAATGTTTGTTGTTGTTCTAAGGAAGAACATTCATGAATGAGGGTGGAAAGACCAATAGGATATGATGGAGGACTTGCAATGGGGTCGATAGTGGGTGACGGAGGATCATTAGGATCTTGATTAGCATTGTGTTCACATAGATCCAAGATATTTGTTTGATCTTCTATGTGTGCTTGGGAGGCATATTTCTCATCAAGGGAAGTGGATGTTGATGGATCATGGATGGGTGAGGTGGCAAGCTCTTGACCATGGAATGCATAAAGTTGGCTAAGAGGATCATCATGGTCTTCTTGATCATAAAAGGGGTCTTGATCAAAGATGGAAGATTGATCATGAATAGTATTAGGTATGTTATGAATGGAATCATTAGGAGGGTGTTGATCTTTATGTGGATGAGGGGGTAATGTTTCCTCATGTTTAGGATTGTTCTCTTGACATATCTCATGACTTATTTGAATGGAGGTGAAAGGGGATGACTCTTGAATTGGATCAAGTAGTTGTGGATGACATGATTGGCTTGAAGGACTTGGAATGATGTTTGTGGACTCTTTTGCATGTTCAAGTATATGTGTTGAATGGCATGGCAATGTTTGATTCCTTGCTAGTAGCCCTTGGGTCACATCCTTTGTAGGTGTATGGGTGGAAGGTGTTGGCTTAGGGTTTTGGTTTTGATTGGATGATGGTATGATAAAGTTATAGGGTGCATGAACTAGATTGGTGTTCCCCTTGTCAAAAGTGGCATTAGAACATGAGGAAGTTTGGCCTTGTTGCAAGGTAGAAATTAAGTTCACATGTGTTTGTTGTAATGTGGCTTGATAGGTTGATGTGGCATTGGTATGCGAAGAAGTGGATGGATTAGATTGGTATGAGGTGGAAGGGTGATAATGAATGGATAGGGGATGATGTTGTGGTTGTTGAATTTGACAAGTGGAAATGAATTGATTGGCTTGAGCTAGGAGGTGTTGGATTTGAGGTGATTTAATTTGTTGAAAGTTTTGGAAGAGGATTTGAAGGCTTTGTATGGTTTGATGGTCTAGGGGTTTGGGTTTTTGGTGAAGTGTTTGAAGGAGGTTTCGAAGTTGGGATGCTAGGGATTTGTGTTCTAATGTGGGCATGGTGTCACACATGTGGGTAAGCTCTTGTACATCAATTTGTTCCTCAAAGTATGCAACATAGTTCATGTCATCATTAGAGGTGGTAGGAGAAGCCCCTCGAAGTCTGATTTTATGTTTTGGTTTTGTTTCATGATTTGAACTAGAGAAAGGAACTCCTTGAATGATGATCTCGGGCTTAGGTTTTGTCTCATGATTTGGCCTAGAGGGATAGCCCCCTTGGGTTATGATTTTGGGCTTATGATTAGGATTGGGCTTGTTTATGATTATGACCATTTTGACAAGTGGTGACTAGGAATAGGTTGGTGATGGTGATGATGTGGAATGATTAGATTAGATGACTTGGATTGATTAGGATGAAATGAATAGGATGTGACTAAGAAGAGTGATTAGGATGAATGTGATTGGATATGAATGTGTTGGAAGAATGTGTAGAGTGACTTGCATTTGGATTATTGATTGAAGATGATTTGATTGTTTTGATTAGATGAAATGGTTTTGATGATGATGATTGATTGATTGGATTTGAATGGCTGAATGATTGGATTGAGGTGAGGGATTGAATTGATGAAATTAGAAGAATTAATTGGATGGATTGATTTTATTGCTTGGATTTTTGTTGGATATTTGATTTTTTGGGAAATTTTGTTGAGTTCCAATCTCTAAGCATGGGAAAAGTATTGAGAACGTTATTGGACCAATGGTATGAATTTTTTTTTTTTGAGTGATTTCAGTTGTTGTTCTTCATGTTCATTTTGGATGATCTCTTTATCTGAATTAATGTGATGGAAGACACAACAAACATTTTGAAAACAATTATTCTTTAAGCCCTATACTAACATGAAGTGTTTGATCAAGAAAATGTTTTTCATCAAATGTTTTCACGGGTTTTGTACATGAAAGACAATTTCAGACAGACTCACTCTTAAATGCTCAAATAGGTCATTCTAGTAATCAACAGCCCACATCTTAGAACTGCGTCGACTCACACAGCCGTGTCACCCCCGAAAGGGCGCCCGTGTTTTTGTCTTTTCCAGGTGTGTACTCAGAGTGACGGAAGTGGATACCGGATCCCCTGAGCAAACGGTCCTTGGCAGTTATATGGTGAGTATCTTAGGGGCAGATTCTTCCCTCCCCTTGCACTGTGATTATCAGAATGTTTGGCAACTGACTCGGCTGGCCACTATACTAGGTTCGTAGTAAGGATTTTCGTTCGGTGCGGCAATAATAAACTCCCTCAGGAGACCTCCCAACCTTTAGAACAAAGGTTTTGGGGATGGTTATCTTGCACACTACCGGCAAAAGAGGGTTTCCCCAAATTCGCTTTAAATTTTATAGTGGGGCGAAATAGCCTGGATTTGGCTTGAACCCACTTGAGTCGTTCCTCTTGGGTGAGTACTTTTTCCCACAAGAGCAGGCTCTCTATAAGGTTTTAACAAAGCTGTAAAATGCATAAAAGGAAATAGGTGAGTTTGGCATTTTGATCACCCAGTTAAGGGGAGAGCATAGGCCTATCACCGAAGACAAAGCAAACAAGGATTCAGTTTTTAAGCACCAAATGAAAATTTTCTAAACTAAGTGAAGATGTTGCTTCACATAAACAGAAAATTCATTTTAAGCCTAAATTGAAAAATGAAGTGTCTATCCTAGGATTGCTTTATTTTATGCTTTAGATGACTACCCTAGGATTGCTTAATTTTATGCTTAAGATGACTACCCTAGGATTGATAAATTTTACTTTAGATGACTACCCTAGGATTGCTTCATTTGAAATTAAGTATCTATCCTAGGATTGGTTCGTTTTATCTTTAAAAATTTACTAACTGTCCGCGGTCGCGTCGGAGTCAGTCAAATTAAATTACAAATTACATTTTACAGCCTTTTCAAAAGTGCACTATAACAAACATCATAGGCGTTGTAGGAATCTTCAAAGGTGTTGTAAGAATCTTCAAGGGTGTTGATTGATCCCAATGCTTTTCCAGCTCCGTATGATTCACCAAAAAGTCACCAAGACAAGAAGAAACACATGCATGCAAGCAAAAGTGTATTAAATCCCAAAACATGCAACTTTTTTTTAAATATATGCAATTTTGAAAGTTTTAACTTTTTAAAATCTAATAAAAACTCACACCATTAGATAGCTTATGAAATTCTACCCCATTTCAAAAAAAAAAGCTCTGAAAAAGACCAAAAAATGACCAAGATACAGCCATTTTAAGATTTCCTATGAAAATCTTGTTTGTATGCGCTGCAGGATGACTTAAGGGCGCTGCAAAACTTGTTATGGGCGCTGCAAAAAGTATTACGGGCACTGCAAAAAGCATTACGGGCACTGCAATAAGTGTTACGAGCGCTGTAAAAATGGTTAAGGGCGCTGCAAAACTTGTTATAGGCGCTGCAATAAGTGTTACGGGCGCTGTAACAGTCTTCAAATGTGCTAAACTGGAAATGATCTTCCGAAACGTGTTGTTTGCGCTATTCCGCTATTTTTTTCCTGTAATCAGTCAAAAGAAGCTGCAAAAAGATGTTAAAAAGGGGGCAAAAGGCCCCACGGTGGGTGCCAAAAATGTGTTGTGTATTCTATTGTTAATCTAATTAAAACAAAACACTATTAACAGAACTTTAAATTGAAGAAATTTGAAATAAACTTGGCTATAAAATAAAAATTCTTCAAGAACGTTCCGTCTTTCTCTATCTCCAGAGATTGGTTTGAAGCTTTCTGGCTCTTAGATTGTGTGAGCTTCTCCAAATGACTACTGCAGAACGAGTATGCAAAGAAAAACTATTCTATATGCTGGTGAAGATGGACAGGGGCTGTAATTATGCACAGGGGCTGTAGATTATGTACAGGGGGTGTAGATGAGATGAATCATGATTCTGTTGCTATGATTGCTATGCTATTGCTGTGATAATGCTATTGCTATGAATGCTAATATTATTTGTCTATAGTTTACTTGCTTCTAAATTCTATATGATTTGGAGCTCCCGGCAGCTGTATTTATAGATTTTTTTGCAGGCTTCATCCCGGCTGGCAAGAATCTATGGCTATGAATTGTCTGGTATGTTTGAATGGTGAGAGATTGAGAGGTTGAGAAGAAAATGGGGGAGGTTGAGAGGTTGGAGAGAAGAATGGAAGCTTGTCTTCAAACCACGGGAACAAGCCTGCACAGAAACAGAGAAATTTAATTTTCTGTTTTGGCAGTTTGTTTCCCGGGAGTTGAAGATAAATCCCAAATTAATTAAATTAAAATTTATTTAATTTAATTTATTGCTTTTTGATATTTGATTTTTGATTTTTGAAAACTATAGAAGAATTAATTAAATATTTTTGGAATATTTAATTGTGATATGACTTTAGAAGATTTTTGAAATATTAAAATATTTAATTAAATATTTTTGGAAATATTTAATTATGAATAGATTTTTTTAATTGAATTGGAGGAATTTTGAAATGATTTAAAAATGAATATTGGATTAGAGGAAATAATCAAATATTTTAGAATATTTAATCACAAATGATATTTAGAAGAATTATAATATTTTAATCTTTATTTGAATAAAATATTCAAACTAAGATTATATGATAATTAATATAAATAAATTGTAACATTTATTTAATTAATTAAGAAATGAATATGAAAAGGTGATTAAATATTTAATTGAAATAAAATCATGAACAATATAAATAAATTATTTAAATTTATTTATACGTAGATAGAATCAAAAGATTTTAATTAAATATTAAAAGTATTTAATTAATTACCAGACAATGTGATATGACCATTTTTAAGTGTATACACTAATATTTTCAGATTCTGTTCCTGACCACTTGCAACATTTAGATGCATTATATCAATCCATCAAGAAACATGGAATTTGTTTAACGGCAAAAAAGATGGTAATTGGTACCTCAGAAATAGATTTTCTAGGATTGCATCTACAGGAAGGAAAAGTAATGCTTCAACCTCACATTCTTGTCAAAATACAACAATTTCCAGATATTCTAAATGACAAGAAGCAAATTCAAAGATTTTTGGGTTGTCTCAATTACTTAGCTCCCTTTTATAAAGGATTAGCTGAAGATAGAAGACTCATCCAACATCACCTTAAGGATGATACTGAACAATGGTCTGAAGAAGCTACAGAAGCAGTTCAGCGGATAAAAGTAAAATGTCAAAAGTTACCAGCACTCCAAAATCCAGTTGAACATTTTCCATTGTATTTATATACTGATGCTTCTGATAAAACTTGGTCAGCTGTTTTGATTCAGGAAGAAGGACCGAAGAAACAACATATATGTGGATATAGATCAGGCACTTTCACTGACACCCAAACAAGGTATCACATATATGAGAAAGAAATTTTGGCAGTAAAGAACGGGATAAAGAAATTCAAGATCTTCTTGAAACCAGTACACTTTATTGTTCGCACAGACAGCCAAGCAATGAGAAACCTCCTAAATAAAAGGCCAGATGAAGATATTGCACAAGGTAGAGTTGCTAGATGGTATTTTGAGTTCCAAGGATATGATTTTAAAATTGAATGGATAAAAGGTGAGCTCAATCCTCTTGCAGACTCTCTTACAAGAGAAATGGCATGCTCAATTTATACTGACCTTGATTTTCAAGGATGTGAATATATCAGGACAGATGGAGCAGCCATGTACATTGCAGATCTTGGCCAAGGGAATATACAAATTCTCCCCTCTCTTCCAAAAGATATTATAATTCTTTTGTTAGAAACTTATTTTTTGAACAGGTGGCTAACATATCTCAGAAGACATATTGAATATCAATTTCACCATATAATTTTAGATCCTGAAGAAGAAGATGATTTCAAAAAAGAGATAGGAATGCAGTTTGCCCCATTCAGCTATTGGTGTGGAAGACAGATGATGCACATCAGATTCAAAGGCCTCTTTGGCATGCAATGGTCCAAGAAAAGTAAAATGAATCTGTTGAAATTAATTAAGTTTGGTTTTATAACTCGCATCTCTTTGCATCAAGATAATTTTGAAGATTATGCTGATCTTGTTGGTGGCAGGTTTAACCAAGATATGGAACAATTCTTTGAACTAATACATCCTGGTTTTACCTTTAGAATCTGTGATGGTTTAACAGATTATTTGCAAACTTATCCTCAAAATGGTTATTGGTTTCCCAGGATCGAATACTATCCTCTAGAGCAAGATTGGAAAGCTGAAGTCAGAATTCAGAATCAAGAAGTTACTCTTCGACCAGCTTTGCTTGCAGCACGGATAGAAAAAGATATTGCATACTCAAACGACTACATGGTGCAAATAGATTATGCCTTCAACGCCACAGAGGAAGATTGGAGAATCGCTTGTTCAGAGCTACCAGATGATCTTTTAGATCCGATTCCCTTTGGGAGCTAGCATATGGGCTTGTCTATGCCGTGATGTCACCCACGTTAAGCCGTGACAGATAGGATGCTACCTATCCACAAAAAAGCAGACCCCATAGTGACTTTTGGGTGTAAAGTCATCGTGTACGTGACACGAGTCCTAATCACGGTTGTTGAAGATTCCTTGTTACATTATTAAAACATACTATTGAATCTCAAGACAAAGATCCAAATATAATATTGAAGAACTGGAGTAATGATACATGGCCCGGTGAAATGCAAAACATACTATTGAAGATCTCAAGACAAAGATCAAATATAATGGGGTTTGGCATTTAATTTAGCTACAGATACTAATAGTACATATCATATAATTATAAAGATTGAGATACCTCAAATAAGTTTCTACGATACCAATTTGCGGAAACACTTTAACACGAGTTAAAGCGAAATGATAAGTACAAGCAGATTACAGTTGACACAAAGAGGGATGAATAAGAATAAAGCAATTTTACATTCCAAAACTTGTTCCCGCTGTGACTCATTACAATATAATCGGATTCGATCATCCCGGTCGCACTAAGCTACGAGGAGAGCATAAATTACGTACTTATAGCCTAAGGCTTCACAAAGACTTCTTTCAAAATCTCCAAACTTCGGAATTATTATTTGAGATAAAATGCATAGGGTCCTTTTATAGCAAAAGACTGATTCCATCGGAGCGGAACTTTAACCTTCTCTTCATAATATTTTGAAATCCGCCAATAGAAGAGTAACAAAAAGCATCTTATCCGTAGCACCGCCAAAGGGGTAAGTGCATGAACAAGGATAAGAACCAACCGACAAGAATTCCTGTAGCCATTATAAAAGGCGTGAGCAAGGAATCTTCAACAACCGTGATTAAGACTCGTGTCACGTACACGATGACTTTACACCCAAAAGTCATTATGGGTTCTGCTTTTTTGTGGATAGGTAGCATCCTATCTGTCACGTCTTAACGTGGGTGACATCACGACATAGACAAGCCCATATGCTAGCTTCCAAAGGGAATAGGATCTAAAAGATCATCCGGTAGCTCAGAACAAGCTTTTTCCCAATCTTCCTGAGTGGCGTTGAAGGCGTAGTCTATCTGTACCATGTAGTCATTTGAATAAGCAATATCCTTTTCTATTCTGGCTGCAAGTAAGGCTGGTCGAAGAGTGACTTCACAATTTTGGATCCTAACTTCAGCTCTCCAATGATGTTCCAAAGGATAGTATTCGATCCTGGGAAAGTAGTATCCATTGCGAGGATATGTTTCTAGGTAATCTGTAAGACCATCACAGATTGTATAAGCAAAACCAGGATGTAGAAGTTCAAAGAATTGTTCCATATCTTGGTTGAACCTGCCACCAACTAAATCAGCATAATCTTCAAAAGTGTCTTGGTGTAAAGAGATACGAGTAATAAAACCAAATTTTATTAACTTGAGCAAATTCATTTTACTCCTTTTAGACCAATTCATACCAAACAATCCTTTAATTCTGATATGAATCATCTGTCTTCCACACCAGTAGCTGATTGGGGCGAATTCCATCCCAATTTCTTTTTTGAAATCATCTTCTTCATCAGGATCTAAAATTACATGGTTAAATTGATATTCAATATGCCTTCTGAGATAAGTTAGCCACCTGTTTAAGAAATATGATTCTAATAAAAGAATAATAATATCTTTAGGAAGTGAAGGGAGAATTTGAATATTCCCTTGGCCAAAATCTGCAATATACATGGCTGCTCCATCTGATCTGTAATATTCACATCCTTGAAATTCAAGGTCAGTATATATGGAACATGCCATTTCTCTGGTAAGAGAATCTGCAAGAGGGTTGAGCTCACCTTTTATCCATTCAATATTAAAATCATATCCTTGGAACTCAAAGTACCATCTAGCGATTCTTCCCTGAGCAATGTCTTCGTCAGGTTTTTTAGTTAGCAGACTTCTCATAGGTTGGCGTACGTGGACTGAAAATGTTGTTTATATCTATGATTCTTTGCTTTTACGCCGGTTCGTCGAGCTTTGAAAATATCTTTTTATTTGCAGCTCTTCGGATTAACTCTGAACTGAAAGGAAATGGATAATTAAATGGAAGAATTATCTCATTCAATGGTCTGTAATTTATGCATAACCTCTTCTTCCCCCTAATCTGTTCTGCTCTCTTGTTTACTAAAAATGCTGGACAGGAGAAGGAACTTTTGCTTTCTCGGATGAAATTTCCTTGGAGAAGTTCTTGCAATTGTTCATTTATCTCTTTTGTTTCTGATGGGCTGAGAGAATAGGCTGGTTCATATGGGATTACAGATTTACATTCTGGCTTTATCTGAATTTCACATTCTTCATGCTCTTGTGACCAGAATTGTAGAGGATTGAGACTACAGCAATTTTCTTCAAATAATTTAGTAATTTTTTCAAAAGGATTTGTTGTCTCTTTATTTTCTTTACTGGATTCTTGCCTCTTTCTCTTCTTAACCTGGTCAAATCTATGGTTTACTATTTTGAGTGTAGGAATCTCAATTTGACCATCTTCATGTTTTAAAGAGATCTTATGCTTCCAAAATTGGAGAGGCTCATATTTAGTGAAAAATAAGAATCCTAATAAAACATCATCCTCTAGATCATTGTATTCAATGAAATCTGTAACAAATGTTTTTCCCATAATTTCTATATGCGTCTTAGCATACACCGCCCATATGAATTCTGCGGCCATTTGTTATATGGCTTTATTGGAAGATGCCTTTTTTCTTTCGAGAAAATTTTGCATTTGTTTTAGCCAATGATCTTGATGACCCTGTATCCACAAAAGCATCTAATGGAATCTTTTTATATCCTTGAAAACATAAATTTATCCTGATATAATTTCCATTATTTGCAAGTAATAAAGAGCAATGTTTTTCTCTTATATTAAGGGGATCACTGCCTTTGCCGTTGCTGCTGGCTGCTACTGATTGTATTTCTGACTGGTCTGCTTGAAAAAGAATATCTTTAATATTTCCCACCTCTGCAGAAAGATTTCTGATCTCCTTTTGCTGACTTTTAAGAAGTCGTTTTATATCACTCATATCATCTAGGAGAAGATCAAATTTCTTAAAGATAGCAATAATATCTGTGTCTGCAGAAGAGTGTTTGTGGGATTTAGAGGAAGAAGTATCTTTCCTTTGCCATGGGGGGATTTTGTACCCATGATCAATGTGTTTTCCTTTTTGAGCAGGGGATTTCTGCTGTAACTTGAGTTGCTTTTCAGCATCAAGTTTTTCTTGCTCTAAATTCTTCATTTTTGCAAGATGCAAGTGAACTGCTCGTCTTCTTTCATCTCTAGTTCCAGCTAATTTGTATGGATCCTTAGATTTTTCAATCCGAATCTTAGTTTTGAGATCTTCAATAGTATTTTTTAATAATGTAACCAGGAAATCTTCATCTTCTGATTCTGGTTCTGAACTACTGCTTCTTGGAGAAGGTGTATTGTGTCTATTCCTTCTAGATCTCATCATAAAATTAGATTCTGGAACTATCTCTACAAGTTCATATAAATCAGTTAGTTGATCAGTATATTGTACAACATCCCATCCTGGGTGTTCCCTTTCAAAGGTAGCATAAATCTTTGTGCCAGGATTTAATTTCTTGGGACAATTAGTTGCATAATGGGGTCCATTACAAATGAAACATTTGACCCTATTATTTGAACTGTTATTTCTCTTTAATAACCAAGGAGGGTTATGTGATTTCCTTTTCTGGTAAGGAACTGCTTTGTAATGCCTTTTCTTTTTGTATCTACCATGCTTGCTTCTCCTGAATGTGTATTCTCCGTCATGGTAGGTTTGTTTTTTATGCGAACATTTTCGGCATCTGCAATTTTGACCACAACCTTTCTTTTTATTCTTGAATTCCTTTAATTGCTGGAAATCTTTGAGTTGGTTGATTGGGGGAAGATTACAAAATTCTTTCAGGTTACAAGTGTAATTGTACTCATCTTTGTTGAGTTGTAATGCTCCTAAGAGGCATTGTTTTTCTAACTTGTATCTGATCAATCTTCTTAATGTAGGAAAACTGACATCATCAAGATGCTGATTTTCTTTTCTGATGATATAATCTTGTGCCCATGCACCTAATCCACAAGGCAATGAATTTAGGTAGTACTGTTTTGTGGTAAGATCATGCATCTTATTAGCAGCTACCATGTATGATTCAAACATACAGTTATAAGCATCAAATTTGGCTAAATTTTTCAGCTTCATAGACTGTAATATCTTATTTGCCTCTACTGCTTGATTGGATATATCATCACAAAATAATTCTGTTAATAACCATTTGAATTCATCAAATCCTGCTTGAAAGATATCATCTTTTCCTAATTTTTTAGATCAACCAAAACTGGATCTGTAGGTTGTGTTGGAATGACTTTAGGCATTGGACCAAGGTCTGGCAGGTTATTCCACCAGTTGTGTAATTTTCTTGTCATTAACCTGACTGCATATAAGACTTTACTTGGTTCAGTCCATGTACCTCCTCTTTCAAAGAGATTTTCTAATGTGTCTGTCCATGTGCAAAGAGCTTCATATGGATTGACCAATTTATCAATATTGAGAATGTATCCACTGGATGCATAAGGACGCATCTGCTCTGGCCTTAGATTTTCACTAAGTGGCTCTTGCATTTCTATATCCATGGAGAGTTTCTTAAGGGATTCCCATGGCTCTTGTTCATTTATCTGCTGATAAGTGGACAGATCTAAAGAATGATCCTCATCATCAGTATGTACAGAGGATAAAGAATTATCAGAAAGAATTATACTGTTAGTGTCAGAGTAAGAAAATTCTGAATCTTTATTGGCAAATACAGGTTCATCCATATAAACTGGTTCATCTATATCAGAATGAACACCAACTTCTTCTAACCAATCTTTGAGAGGTTCTGAGTCCTGATCTTTTGGCATTGGGGTACATTTTTCTTTTCCTACAGAAGTATGTTCTTTTGGAGGTAGGAAAATATGCAAGGACTTTTTCTTGGATGAAGAAGAAGCTTCACTGGATGATTTCTTTCTCTGTATCAAAATTTTTTGTGGGGGCTGCTTTTGAGAAGGCTGAGCCTCAGTTTTCTTTTTGGGTTCTAGTTCTTCACTAGAACTGCTATCTTTACCAGTCTGTGTTACTCTAATCTTTTTTGTATATTTTCTGACCTTATCTAATTTCTTGGCAATGTTTGTCAAGATAATTGTTTTCTCATCAGCATCATCCTTTCTGGATGTCTCATTATTCTGCTGATTTCCATATATATGGGTCAGATAGTTATCTTGATGTTCTTGAACAGAGATAACCTTTTTTACACTGTTGTGTGTTTGAGTAACATCATAATTTATACTGGCAAGATCATTTGAGACCGTCCCACTAAAATGTTCAATATTTTTAACCGCAGAGAAAAGCTGTTGCTGATCTTCAGAAATAATTTCAATCTTATTTACAATATCTACAGAAGTATTTACAGAAGAATGAACATCTATTGCTATGTCATCAATATTTTCTTGAGCAGAAATTAACCATTGTGAAACCCAATTTCTCTGAGCTTCTGAATTTTTCTGCCTTCTTCCCAATTCTGTATGAATTTTCGGCTCATTCCTGGCCCATTGGTTTTTATCAGGTTTTATCTGAATATAACTTTCAGATGGAGGCCATCTACCAGGTTCTAAGCTGGTGATTTCTTGTTCCTGATTGTTAACTTCCATTTTGTACTTGTGTTTTTGTTCAGTACCTGAACGAGGAAGTTTGGATTTATGGAGTCTTTCTCTCAACATACATCCTTTTTCATTCATCTTTGTGAGTTTGATCCCTTTTCCTTTCTTATCAGACGGGTTTTCTTGTTTTGGGGTTAATGCTAACCTTTGGCTAACCTGTCTGGTGAGCTTGTCAATAAATTCAGGATCTTCTGAAGGATGAGTGGATGGTATTTTTCTATATCTTGGAATTTGAGAAGACTCAATGGATTCTTCAGGATTGAAATCTAGGAATGGTTTATTTGAAGTAGTTGGGAAGTTATGAGACATAGAATATGTTCTAGATAAGCGAGGTGCAGAAAAAGCAGTTGGAGTCTCAGGTTGAACAAATAATGGTTGTTGACCAGGGAGACTCTGAAGGTCAATACTAGCCAATCTTCTACTTTGTAATCGTGGTTTGTCAGAAAACAACGGCAAAGAAGATACTGGAAGCTTTTGGAATGAAGGCTGGGTTTTGTGGATTTGTTGTTCAATTACAGGGAATCCAATATCAAAACCTGTAGCATCTATATGTCTTCCATGGCTATCTACATTTTTATTAGCTTCTGTATAACTGACACCTGCTGGGAATTTAGAAGGAGGAAAAACAATATTCAACAACCTATATACACAACGACCACCAACAGTCGCATAAACTGAATCTGGTTGTAATACAATCCCTTTAACTTGTAATAACAAATAGAATGCGGATTGTATATATTTATCTTCTAAATTGATGGTGAAATTTGGACGAACTGACATTAAAGCATCACCACCGATTTCTTCATCTGAAGATTTTAACAATCTACCTTTAAACTATGCAATGACAGCTTGATCCCATATAGTACACCGAGTGTCTATCAAAGTAGCAAAATATTCTGCTCCTATATCATAGTTAAAGTGTGGATGAAGGATTATATCTACTAATGAGAAGTGGACATGAAAATATCCTTTTTCCTTCCATCTCTTTATGTCATCAGGTAACAAAAATG
>VDFB02229527.1:0-11483 GCA_007258455.2 Sequoia sempervirens
ACCTTTGATAGTGTTGATTAAAGAATTCTTGAGGAAGCCACAATAAATTATTTGAATAATTTCAATATGAATCTCATTGAAATCATGTCTAAGTTACCTAAAGGTCTATATGAATTCTTCGAAATGAGGAGAGTGAATGCAAGAACTAAAGAAGAGAAAATGAGAGAACAGATACTTGTTGATTTGTATCCGGTGATGTCTATAAAAGAGATGAAGAAAATTCTAAATGGTGCAAAAAGGGATTTTAAGAACAAGAAAAGGGTGAATAAGCTGATGATTGGGCTAAGTAAAGAAGTTGCAAAAGAAACTAAGAAAATACTTAAGGTAGTTCTATTGAAAAACATATATAATGTTGTTTCTGAAGAGCTCATAGTGAAGATGCTCCATTTGGTTTGGTAAATGAAGAAGGAAAAGAAGATACATTTTAGGATAGTCTGAATCCTCTTGACATGCAAGATGTTGAAATTCCTATGGAAACTGAAGCTCCTAAAGTTGTTTGAGTTGATGAAATTGAGATTCCTGAAGCTAAGGAAGAATCTGTGGTTGAAGAGAAGAAGGTTGAGGTAAAAGAGATTGTTGTGGAAGCAAGAGACACTACTAAGGCAGTAAAGGATTTTTTGGAAGAACAATAGGAGGAGTTTGATCTTGAACTAGCTAAAGTTCCTATCAACTTGGCCACTCTATCTCCTATTGAGAAGCTAAAGGTAGCATCATTTGCTCAGGCCATGGCAAGGGAGGAAATACTAAAATCTCATATTGAAGACAGTGAGTTGCTAAGTCTTGCATCTGATATCCTAGAGAAGATCATGCCTACATATGTCAAGGATTCATCTGATTCTCCATCTGTCAGCTGAAGAAATTTTTCAATTCTATAAGTACTCACTTTGAGTCACTTGAAATGTTAGCTATGGATAAGGTTCAAAAGGAATTTGATGCTAAAAGGTTTAATAGATTAAAGGGGATGATTGCTAATGATAAATCTTTGTTAGCTACCTATGTAAAGAATATTCAAGGTGATTTTTTTGAAGGTGGAAACATTTATAAGTCATGCTTATCATTGTCTAAGTTCACTGACGACACTGAAAAGAAAATGAAGGAATATGAGAAACAGTTAACAAATATCTCTCAAGCATTTGATCCTCTAACCATTTCTATTGGAAGGCAAGAGGGTCAAGTCATATCCTTGCTTAACAAAATTAAAAATTTGAAGCATGAAGAAGGCATAATTGTTGAAAGTGTTTGTGAGCTCAAAGGATTGATTGGTCCTAATATGGAGACAATACTTAGTGCATTGTAGGAAGCATAGGTTGTTATGACTATTAGTGATCCAACAAACCTTGAGTCAACAAAAATGCAATATTACTTATTATGTCATCACATGACTATTTTGAAGAGTCTCAAAAAGGGTTGGGACACTAGTTTGAGATTGTTGAAGAGTAATTTTGTAGATATATTCAAGTTTATGTAAGTTGTAGAAGCATGTTTGTACATAAGCAGTTTATTCATAGAAATTTTGTTTGATTCTTGGTATGTGGATTCCTACCTTTTCCATTGATGTCAAAGGGGGAGTGTGGGACAATGGAAAATATCATAATCATATCAGGGGGAGTTGTGTTATTAAGTTTTGGGATTGGAAATGTATTCATGTTGGTACTGATCTGACACTTAGTCATTTTTCATTAAGTGTTACCATCAATGCCAAAGGGGGAGATTGTTGGCAAGAGACACTACACAATTCATCTGGTGTTGTCATTAATGGCAACCCTAGTCAGTGATTCAATCCGCACTTCAGTAGTTGCTTATATTGGAAGTTAGATCATTGAAGTTTTGTGATTAATTGTCAAGCTAGAACAAAGCATTTGACAAAATTGTGTTCATCAATTCATATGAAAATTTTCATCATAATTTTGAGTTGTGGATCTTAGGGAAGGTTTTTTGATGTAGGATATATGTTATCTTTGAATCATAGAGCCTTGTATTGATTTGTGTGCAAGTTAGAAGATTTGATTGATTGATTTTCTGTCTAACAGTGAATATAGCGTGTTGTGGATCTTCGAGGAGTAATTGTTTGAAGTGTTTTGTGTTTGAGCATGTTGTTTTGGGTCCTCCCTATGTTGTGGTTGAATTTGGTTGGTGCGCATTGAAAATTATTTGTGGATTGAGCTGACAATTTGTTAATATTTTATGTTTTGTTGAAGTTGGCATGTGGTTGATTAAATATTTAGTTGCGGATATATAAGCGATCATTTATATCATTTGGATGTATGTATGAAGTGTGTTGATGTGTGTTGTGAAAAATAGAAGGATTGTAGAGTGATTATGCATAGATGCACTTGTTGAGAAAAATATTTGTGATGTAAATTAAAGTAGACGGAGTAGAAGAGTAGAATTAAACAAATGGTCAAGAATGTGATTGATGTGCTTAATTGGAACTGTAATTAGGAATTATTAGATTCTATTTTCTCAATTCAAATCTTCTTGATGTAATCCAAATGCTTTTGTAAGACAGTGAGTCTTCCTTTTGTATTTGAGCAGTGAGCTCTAGCTAGTGTGTGTGAATGCATGTTCATTCCCATTTGTAAACATAGTTTATATTTGAGTATACTCATATTGTGGATTGACCTCTACCATGGTTTTTCCCCTAGCATGGTTTCCACGTAAAAAATCCTTGCGTTATGGTGTTGTGGTTGATTGCTTTGTGTTCTTACATCTTTCTTTTGATTCAATGCTATAAGTGGTTTAAAGATTAGGTTAATAAAGCTAAAAATTGTAGAACACTAATTCACCCCCCCTCTCAGTGTTCCTTGATTCCAAAATTATTAACATGTATGAAAACACTATACATGGGTTTGGTTGAAATACATTACATATCGTTCAAAACTAGTTAAAACTGCTCAATAATTTGGTGTGATAATCCTTTCCCATACTTTTCATCATAGTATAGGTCTTTTATAAATCGAATGAATCTTGCAAATTTACAAGATGTATGATGGAATATTTGTGCAAGATCTTTGATAATTTGGTGTATTTTTTCTTTGACATCGACAATATGGTAAGTTGCTTCTTCAATTTCTTCAATAATCTTGTGAGAATGTTCTTATATTGATTTGATTAATTTCTCAATCAGTTTTTTGTTGTAAGAATTTGAGTTGAAAGAGTCATCTAGGATTATTATTAGACTTGTTATTGAGTTGTATGATTGGTTTTCTTCAACATCAATATTTTCCATGATCTAAAAGGAAAGAAAACAAAATTAATATGCAAAAGTGCAGAAATCATTTTCATATAATTTGATATAGATTTCATAGTGGAAAGTACAATGTATAATAATATCAAGATTTTTATTTACATTGAATGTATTTGAACATGTTTACAAAAAGTATACAATTATATACATATATGAGAAGTAATGTACATAGAAGATATATTAAGAGATATTTGATTAACAATACATTAGTGTCTTACAAAGTATGTACACATGAGGTATTAACATGATTCAAAACACTATACATGGGTGTATTTCAAATACACAAATTTTTACATGCTTTTTTGCTCAAAATACGAAAGCCCTAAATCAAAGAAATTGAATTTAATAGAACCTTTCTTTTAGATGAATAATCAAAGTCCTTTATTTTTATGATTGTGCACTTTAACCTTTCTTCATTATTGTAAGTCTCTTTTCTCAATTGAAGTATGAATATGTATTTCTTGAAAATTAATTTGTGTATAATGTCTAAAAACTTCAAATAATCTTGATCTTTGTGCTTCAATGTATATATAATTCCTTTGTTGTAACACCCATAATTTCTTCTCCTACTTTTTCAAAGGATGTAACCCATGTTGATCATGTATGATCTTGCACTTGGCATTGAATGAGATATCTATAATCATAATTACTTAAAATCCTATCACATCTTTGACAATATCAATTATCATTTCCACTTTTTTGCACCTTCTTTTGTATATCTTACCTTCAGTCTTCAAGGGGCAAGCAATGCAATATAAATTATCATACTTGATGAAAGATAATGTAGATTTAAGTAAAATCCATGCAGTTGTGTCGCATATAGAAAGTCATTGAGCTTTTATTTCTTCCATAGTTTTTTTCATTAAAGGTTGTCTAACAAATGGATTTTCCTTTGTAATAGAGGTAGAAGTGAAGTTCTTTGCTTCTGCATTAAACAAAAATTTTAACTGTTCTAACTCTAGAAGATTTGGATTTATTAGAAGTTGGGTTGTGTTGATTGTGCCCAAATATTTTCCACCATAGTCACTTATTCTTGTGGCCTTTACAACAAGAATTGTCAAAATTCCTCAATCAAATAATTGTTGAAGTTCTTGACCTTCCTTGTTGCAAAATTAACCCCACATGGTCAAGTCAATTTTGCAATTTGACTTGTTGGTAAGTTGAATATTTTTTTTAGGATTTTGTGCTTGTTCTTTGTGTCTTAGTGCCCTCCAGGTTTTGGAGTGTGTATTAAGTTGTCAAGGAAGTTTGTTGGTAATGTCATCTTGATGATGTGGTAATTTTATTATTTAATTTAATTTTAAGGTTATGAGATAACACTAATAATATGCTTTGATTTGATTAATAAAGTTAATTTAATTATAAGGTTACTTGTTAATTTGGAATTAAATAAAGAATTAGATTCAATAATAAACGTTAATTTAATTATTTTTGGGAGTTAGTTATTTAAAGTAATCGGATTAGATGAGGAAAGGTAATTATCATTTAATGATTAAATTCGATTAATAAATTTAAAAGTGATATTATTAGATAAATTGATTTAAATTGTTAAATTGAAGTTAATAATAATTATGAACAAAATAATCTTGAGAATATAATTATTATAATAAGAAATTTAAATAGTTAAGGAGATAGGAAGTTGAAGTGTTTTAAAGCAAGAAAAGAAACTACACCTATAGAACATTGGAAGTCGAAGAGAACTGGAGAATATGAAAATAATAATAATAATAAATATATCTAGCTTTTGGAAGATGGAGGAGGAGGGGGTGAGAGCCGGATACACCTTGTTCTATTCATTTGTTCATTGTCACAGGAGGAAACAGGGGTCTATGGAAGGTTTGCAGATCAAAAGAGAAAATGGACAAAGACAAGGAAAGAGGGAGAAATGTGACGGATCGGTCTGTGCAAAAAAATACATTCTAGCATCAAGGATCAGAGGGAGGAAACTTACCAAAGCCTGCGCCAGTGATCAGATCACAGTCTGGATTGAGCATCCTACATCGGTCGATGGATGGCTATCTGTACACAAATACTTGTTTACCCTCAAAGAAGAAGTTGTAGGCCTCTCTTCATAGTTGCTCGAGGAGTCACATAGAGAGAGAGAACCCATAAATGTTGATGGAAGATGATGGTATTCAGATCTGTGCAACCAAGTCTTTTTCAAGGGAGGTATGATCCCCACTATCATATTTCAATTTTTCACTATTCCATACTGCATGCAAATCTCACTGCTCTAGTGTTGATAAGGTGCTAGATACTCCATTGCATATTGCATCAGATAATCAAACAACAAAGGTCTGTAAGAACAATATAATGAGATAATGAGTTTAATAAATCAACCACATAAAGTAGTTAAGCTGAGTTATTATGTGCTCAGTATGATTGCATGGTTGTAGTTAAAGGACGTAAATTATACCCATTTAGAACAAGGATTTGGCGAAACATAGTGGTATTGTTCATTTGAAATTGGGTTACCAAGTTAGTCATCATAACCTTATCAATGTTATTCCATTGACTGATCTAGATCTGCCCTTCGATATCATAATAATTTTAGAGAAAATGATCTCTTCTGCTTTGCATAGGTTTGGTAGGAACTAGGAAATACTATGGCTTGTAATTCATATGATTAACGTTATTAAGTCTTGCCTCTTATTTTTGAATCTAATTTTGCGGTAGGGTGAATCTAATTGCATTTATAATTTCTTTTATATCCTTGGGCAGAGTTGCTATCTATCTTTATATTCTTCATATCGCTAATCTATGTTGCCAGTTCGATTTTGGTGGTTTACTGATGGGTGAGTTTTGCATAGTCCTCATCTGCTACACCTGTATGTTTGCGCGCACCAAGAACACAGGCCTTCAAACCAATTGCACCCGGGTATCTTTTAATTCCTCTATCGTGCATCAATCTCTTTACCTTATGAACCTCATGCGCTTTGCATCCTCCTTCTCTTAAGTCGCGTATTTGCACCCCTCACCTTTCTCCTTTCCTTACGACGTGGACCTTGAGGTGGGGATTTGATATAATGCAAGTAGATGATATTTCCCAAATTCAATATTCACTTTCTAATATTCTTGGCAACTTGTCTCTGTTTTAGCATTTAGTGTTGAGGAATGGTACAAAATTTAAAGCCTTCCTGAAACCATTGACGTAATATCTCGGCCGTCGCACTTATTGCATCTTAGGAAGTTTAAAGGGTTTGAATAATCCTTCTAATGTCATTGTTAACCAGTCTCTGTTGCAGCACTTTGAATTTTGTAGTTTGCTTTATAAATATTACGTCTGCTTTCCTCTTATAAATTAGAACCTCTCTTTCCTCGGACTTCCATCAAGTCTTGCTTAACTTCTTCACGCGTAAGGAAATAGTATCGTCCTTAAACCCCAAAAGAACATCATACCTAATGTGTCAATTAAGGGAATGGTGCGCTGCCCTCAATAAAATTTCTTTTGCAACAATTCTGGAGGTGAACGTGGAGGAAGTGTGGTGAGCAAAACATACTCTAGGTTTTCAATCAAAGCATAGAACATAAGTTGTAGCATTTGAGGATCCAACTAAAAAGCAGTTTTACTGGAAATGCCCAGCCTATACTCATATATGATCCGCAGGCACCATGGGTGTCACTGGTCTAAATAGTTGTTAAGTTGATATCATTTAAAGATAGATGATAGTTAATTTGATAGCTCTTAGTAAATGGAAATAGGTAATGATAAAATAAACAAGATTAATTATACTTTTGGTTAATGTGCTTGAGTGTTTGTATAGGATGTAGTTGATTTCTTAGGCTATGTGTTAAACCTTGAAATTAGGTAATTCTATTAACGTAATGTGTAATCTTTGAGCTTGAGAAAATTGTTAAAAGAAATTGCTTGTAATGATTTCAAATGTCCATTATGAATTGTTGTTTGAATGTGTTTGTTTACGTGTATATATATTGGGCTAATTCATAGAATATTTTATATAACTTCTTTTTATCTTGCTGGTTAAATGCTTGTATTTGATAATTTATTTAAAGGGTGAATTTGTTGTATTCTCAATTAGTGGAATTAGAAACTTTAAATTTCTAGAGGATTGCTCCAGTAGTAATGTAGATGGTTATAGGTGAGTAAAAAGGTAATAGCTCTATTTATTTGTTTGGAATATTTCTAAAGAAGTAAATTGATGAAATGTCTTTATATGTATATATGGATACCTATAGTAGGTTATTGTCTCTACGATTTCTTCAGTTTGATTTAAATGATGCCTCAATAATGGAAGAGATAAGATATAAAGGAAGCCTTAAATGTTAGTATAATGTTATCACTCTTTGTGGATTAGTAAAAAGGTAGTCTGTTAAATATAGTCTTTTAGGTAAGTAGGTCAATGAGAAATTGATAGATTATTTAGAATACTTTGAGTTATTGGTGATTACTTAGTATTTTATATGTGGAAGAAAAGTCTTACTGTTTAGTTGATAATGGGAGGTTGTTTGGAAAAGTGAGGTTCATGGAAATAGTAATTTCTTGTTTGTGTGGTTGATATATGTTTTGATGTTCCGTCTTGAGGTGACTTTTCCTTGAGTTGATTTTGGTTGGGATTCTTTTGAATATCTTGAAGTCCTTGATGTTCTAATGAGTATGATCTTTTTAGCTTATTTTGATTTGAGGATTCTTTATTCATTGGGTTGGTGTTGAAATTGGCTTGAAGCCCCGTATCAATGACTTACTCTTGTTGCTTCATTTTATCCTTGTTTGTGGGTTCCCATTCCTTTTTGGCTTCTAGAGGTTTGAGATGATTTTCAGTTGATGTTCTCTCTTTATGTGCCCTTGATGTGGCAAGTGTTTTGGTTTCATGATTTTAAAAGGGTTGTACGAGAATCATTGAGATTTTGATTATGTATTTATAGCGAGATGGGTAATGCCTCACACGCTTTTATGTTGTGATTCTTTGTTCAGATTATGATGGTACAACTCTTGGTTATTTTGTGGTTTTTGATTGTTGGGTCTCTAGGGAGAGTGGCTCCTCGTGGGGTCGGCACCCCGTTTAAGGGGAAGGGCACATGATAACCCACGAGTGAGTTAGTAAACAAGTGAAAACCTAATAATTAACTTAGGAGAGTTGGGTAGTAATATCATTATAAGATTAATAAAATGGATGCCTCGTCTTCATTAGTGCTTTTGTATTTGGACTAATGGAAGGTGAGAGGCGTGGTTGGCAAGGTCGTGACCTCGTCTTCACGAGAGGTCTACGGCTCCGCATGAGTCACCCTATGGACCAGCGCCTCCAATTGGGAGGAAGGGCACAGGACAGCCATAGATGGGACCGGCGCCTCCAGTTGGGAGGAAGAGCACATGACAGCCCATGTAGGACTATGCGAAGACACTCTCCCCTAGTTGCCCATGTGTTTTACTTTATTGTGTTCCTCTGGGAGTAGGTAATGGAAGTTGGTTTAGATTGTTGATATTTGGATTTATCTTGATTTATGATTATTGCCTTGATACATCTTTGGTGTACTTTGTGGTCTTGTATGATCTCATTGATATTTGACTTATGACCTTGTACTCTTATGGTACTGTGTTATGATGTTATTGTGTTGTTTAATTGTAGTTTGGAATTGTATTATGTTGATTTGGAAGTGTTTCATGATCATCCTTTGGTTACTTGTTTACTGGTCATTGCTTTGATTTATGTGATGAGATTTATGATTTTAAGTTATTTTAATGACTCTTGGATGTTGTTGATTATGTCATTGTAATCCCTGAGTTTTAGGATACTTTTGTATATTATTGAGTCTTGTGGTTCTGTGTTTGGATGTTCTTGGTTGAAGACTCTTTCTTGTTAGCTCCTAGCACGGGGGGTGGGTCTTCAGACTCACATGGTCAGATGGAACATGCTAAGCACCCCATTGGGTCCCCAGTCGAGGATCGAGAGGTGCGGATTGGTGTTGTTGCGGCAACTCCATAGTTGTATCTGTATTGGAGCCAGTTATGATTCTATGTATTCCTCTGTTCAATTGTATCATGTTATCTTGTTGTATGAGTTCTATTCATGATTGGAAACACTTTTGTATCATTGTACATCTTGAACATTGTACTATAATGTAATGTTAAAACTTGTGTGGATATTGGCCATGGTAGTTGTTATTTAATGTGTTAAGTTAATCATGCATATGTTGTATTTATGTACACAGATGGTTTCTTAACAATGAATTTTCATGTATGTATTACATTAATTAATGTTTACTTTGTTATGGATTGTATCTTTGGCTTTTATTCTTTGTTGTCGTTGTGTGGATCTAAGTCGCGTAATGACTCCTTGTGTACCCCAAGGGATGTATGTGCTAATGAATCTTCTGAAATGAAATTCATGTCATGACTTAATGTGTTTTACATGTATGTTATGTTACTTTTAAAAATAAAAAAATTTGTCTTGATAATTATTGTTTTAATTGTCCTTTGGGGTTCCACGGTAGGGAGTATTGATCCAATATTGTATAACATGGATTGATTGATAAAACAATACCGATGATATCAACCATTGAATTGTTTTGCATGTCCTTTAGTTGACTTATTGATGTGAAATTGAAAGAATGCTTGGGTATCAATGTATCAAACTCAATAGATAAATCAATAGTGGAATTGTTTTGCAACAAAATTTCCCACTTTCGTTGTTTATATTGTTAAAATTTTTTATTTGCAGGTTTGAGAGTCCCATTTGATATTGTAAATACTTTTCCACTTTCTATACTAAAATAGAATTGTTATGCAATTGCATTAGACATGTTACTCTTATTTCACCTCCATTAGAATTAAGCAAATCGAAGGAAAAAAAAATTCCTTCTCTATTTGCATTTTTGAAGTGGTGAAGTTGTTTCATAGTCACTCTAACTTTTATTGTCCATCTAATCTAGTAAGGATTCAAAGCTTTAATAGAAATGATTCTTTGAAGAGCTTGATTTTCTAAAGTAGTTTCATGATTTTATGTATTGTTTGGAGGTTCCATCTCTACATAACCATAATTTATGGAAAATTGTTAACAATAGAGTACATTAAATGTATTTTTTGTTCATTGTATTCTACAAATAATTGAATATATAAAGACTTATAATTAATATATTATTATAAAATATTATATATTATTATTATCTAAACTAATATATAAATAATAAATATATATATCATGTGTTAATTAATTTTATAATTATTATATATTTTCAATTTATAGAAATATGGTTTTTTCCTTATCTAAAAAGAAATTAAATATCAATGAGTAATTTGAATTGAAATGTTTATAGAGAAAATCTCTTAGGGGAAATTAAAGAAACTAATTGTTGAAATGTGTATTGTAGATTTCAAATTTAACTAATCAAACCACGTATAAATATATGCAATTACATTAATATGGAGAAATGAATTCATAAATACCTTTGTGAACTATATCAAACAACTGTGTTTGATTGTTTGTTTGTCTTTGGGTTGCTAGCTTCAAATAAATGTGAAAATATCAAGAATTATAGGTTTGCAACAACATAGAAATACAGAGGAAAATATAAAATATAAACAATAAAATAAGTAATTGTATAAAAAAAAGATTTCAAATTTAAGTCAAGTCACATAGAATTTAACTTTTGTATTTGATTATTAGTAACAAATATTTTTTGTGGTAAAAAGAATTGATAAATTATATTTTAAATTATTTGATGGTTACAAATATCTATAATTTCAAAATATCTTTAAAGATATATAGTTGGTTCAAGAAAAGCATTTTAAAATATGTAAGTATCAATTTTTCAAGAACAATAAGATAAATCTTGCATTTTAATTTTAATTTTAATTTTTAATTTTTAATTTCTATTTTTAATTTAAATTTTATTCTTTTGAATAAAGGAGTGTAGAAAAAGAATTATTGAGGATAAATGTTGGAATTTTTGAACAAAAATTTTAAATTATGTCATTAGAGCTAGAAAATATTACAAACTGTGTAAAGTCTTTAGGGAAAATCGTCAAAACAGAGGTAAGTGATTTTTGTTTAAAAAGTTGGGATTTTTCTTTCTAAATTCTAAAGGTAAATGAGTGTAAAAGTGAGTGTTCAAAGGCACAAAAGTTAAGTAAATAGTGTCAAGTGAATGACACATTAGAAAATAATATATTAATAATAAATATATATATCATGGGTTAATAAATAAAGAATTATAATTAATATATTTTTATAATAAAGAATCTATTATTATTTTCTAAATTTATATATATATATATATA
>VDFB02229528.1:0-20889 GCA_007258455.2 Sequoia sempervirens
AGGTCCTGGAGAAGAGCCTAGTGCACAACCTCAGAATACAGTACAATTAAAATATGATAAATTATAAATTAAATTGAATTAAAAAAATTTAATTGTAGAGTTGTACATCTAATTTCAAATTTCTTTGTCTTGTTTATGTAGATTGATTTAGAGAATTTAGAGGTTAGTTCAGGTGCACTAGAGCATTCAGACGTAGATATGATGGTAATTTAATTTTATGATGCATTATAAATTAAATTGTCATTAAATCATTTTTTATTGTCTTACATCTAATTTCATCTTTCTCTTATACAGAATGTTTCAGGTCATCCACATAATCTGCATGGTGTGAAGAGGTCTCTTGATTATAGAGACAGTACATGACCTAGAGACATGTGATTTTATGTGTTATATTTGTTTATTTCATGGACTATATTTCTTGTTTATCATGTACTCTATTGGACTTTATTTCACGCGATTAATATGTTGGTTTCATGCACTTAATATGTTACATAAATTATGGACTTTATTATTGTTTGAAATTTTAATTTACACATGTACATTTAAGCATTTTATGTTCATAGTCAAGACATTAATATAGGAAATTAATGAGAAATTTAGTGATCTCATACATGGATTAATATAGGACATTTTAATATTTATACTTTGCAAATTTAGTGATTTCATACATGATATACATGATATGTACATTCAATAAATAGCGATAATTACTCAATGAACTTATATAACTATGGTTCAAGTAGGAAAATTTCTTTCAATTATAAGATAATCCATTTCTTTTAATTCATCATTTTGTATAACATTCATCATCAAGGAATATGATGTTGGTTTCCAAGAGCTAGTGTTTACGATTAGTACCTAGGTGGATAGTGTTGTGTGGTCTCACAACATGCATGTTGCATTTGAAAGGCATGGGGGCCATGGTTAGCATGACAATGTGTGCTTCCTAATTGAATCAAAAAAGTTTAAAGAACCTATTTTTGTGATAAATTCACTTGTGGAGGTGTTTAAAACAATTTAAATCAAGAGTAGACTTGTTTTTAAGAATTTTAAATCTTACAAAATCGAGACTTTTATCTTGGCACATTCCACATTTGGTAAAGTTAGGTCAGGTAGCTGAGTATAAGGCTAGACAAAGAATTTCTTATGTGACCTAATTTACCATAGGTGATAAAAAAAAGAATTACCAAAGCTTGGACCCAAAATTTATATTAAACCATATATGTCAAAAATTGTGAATTAAAAGTAGTATTGAATCAGATTTAAAAGTATAGATGGATAGTAGGTAGTGGATAGTAGGTAGTGATAGTATTTTCTCACAAAAAAGAGAAGTCATAATCTTGGAATAAATGCCTAAAAAATGTCTCACTTTAGAGCCAGATAAGCAAAAAAGATTAGGAATAATTATGTAACTTTGTGAATTCCTAAAAATTCCTTTAATGATCAAAATCTCAAAGATGCTAAAAGTGCATCAATTAGGTAAATCAAAAGGCTTGATTTGGTATAAATAATGGATGAAACAAGGTTATGTCTTAATTTATTGGGATTTTAATTTTGATGCAATTAAGTGCAAAGTAATACAATTTTTTAGTGCAAAAAATTATAAAGGATATAGAGGTAGAGTTGAATGTCGATCTAGCAGTGAATGTTTTTCCTAATCCAAAAGTAGATGATTTTTTTGATTTCATACATGATAAACATGATATACATGATATGTACATTCAATAAATAGAGATAATTACTCAATGAACTTATTCAATTCACATCAATCAATAATCAGTCAATAAATCATAATTTACAAACAAAAGAAATCTATTTATATACTAGAAAGGATAAAAATTTAAGAAATAAACAATACCATAGAAGATTAGAGATTAAAAGCATTAATAAATACTATAAATAATAGTTCATCTAACACTAATTTATAAGTTGTCAAAACAAATAATGACGTCTTAAGGGAGTGTCTAAAGGAGTCATAATAGAACATCTTAAGGGGATGTCTAAAGGGGTCATAATAGAACGTGTTAATTAAGGGGATGTCTTAAGGGGTCTTAAGGGGATCTCTAAAGGGGTCATAATAGAACGCGTTAATTAAGGGGATGTCTTAAGGGGTCTTAAGGGGATGTCTAAAGGGGTCATAATAGAACATGTTAATTAAGGGGACGTCTTAAGGGGTCTTAAGGGGATGTCTAAAGGGGTCATAATAGAACGTGTTAATTAAGGGGATGTCTTAAGGGGTCTTAAGGGGATGTCTAAAGAGGTCATAATAGAATGTGTTAATTAAGGGGATGTCTAAAGGGGTCATAATAGAAGCGTGTTAGTGGGGGATGTCTTAAAAGGGGGTCTTAGGGGGATGTAAAGGGGTCATGTGGGAGGCGTGTTGGTGGGGTATGTCTTGGGGGGTCTTAAGGGGATGTCTAAAGGGGTCATAATAGAACGTGTTAACTATGGGGATGTCTTAAGGGTCTTAAGGGGATGTCTAAGGGGTCATAATAGAACATGTTAATTAAGGGGATGTCTTAAGGGGATGTCTAAAAGGGTCATAATAGAACATCTTAAGGGGATGTCTTAAGGGGTCATAATACGCCTAAATGGGATGTCTTAAGGGGTCTTAAGGGGGTGTCTTAAGGTCTTAAGGGGGTGTCTTAAGGGGATGTATTAAGGGGTCATAATATGTCTTAAGGATATAATTGATTTAACAATAATGTATGCATGATATTTAGTGATTATACACATAAACATAAAGCTTCAAAGTAGGAAAACATGCACATTTAAGAAACAAAATATATAGAATATTGATTTGATACATAGAAGTACATAGAGTATGTTTAATTTTGTAAGTATGTATGTACATATATGTCACCTCAAAACAATGTTTACAAAATTTGGATATGCCATCTCAAGAACATCTCAAACTCATGGCTAGAATGTAGTAGGTCTTCACACCACCTGATATCAAAAAGGTACAAGCAATATCAATGAAATCATCAAAACATACATATTTTAATTTATATAAAATTATCTATATGTACAGAACTCAAGTACCTGCATTTAAAAGTATTCCACACATGTTTGTAGGTTGAATCCAGACATCATCTCCTTTTTGTTTCAAAGTATGAGATGAATACAATGATGGCTCTAGGATACAAAAAATGACAATATATCAATTTTAACTATTAATGTCCAAGCAATATCAATATGTAATCAAAACATGTATTTAAATATAATTTAACTAATAATTACCTGTTGTCTAGGTTGAATCTGCATGGACTAGATCCTTTTTGTGATTATGCCTTAAGGATGAATAAAAGGACAATTTAAATCAATTTCAACTAATAACACACTTGACCAATGTTGAAACATGTATTTAATGTATTTAAAAGGACTTGAAATAAAACTAAAACTATATTTACCTATATTTACTTATTCCATTGTACCATCTGCATCCTCTCTTTTTTGCAATGCATCTATACTTGTCTCATGCTCTTCCATAGAAATTGACCATGGCAATTTTTTTGAAGGTCTTCCACGATACCGCTCTAGTTTTATATTTGTTGCCACCACCAAATGTGAATAATTCATAATCTTTTTATGTGTTTCATAGTCTTCGAATGTAGGCAGACCATTCTTTCTTCTCAAGTATTTTCATAGCCAAGTGCCAACAACCACCACCGATCTTATTGGAAAACATGCTAAAAAACCATCATCAAATAAGTTCTCAAAATTTTCTTAAGGGGATCAAAGACTTGTTCTAAAAAATTGCTTAAGGGGATCTAAAACTTGTTATCATTTGAAATTTGCTTAAGGAGGTGTCTTAAGGGGATCACCGTACCTGTTGGATAATGAAATCCATCATCATCTTCTCGAGGTGTTATCAACTTATGTTTACTTTCCACACAACGAGCCAACCAATATTTTGTTTGCTCTTCATTCCCCTCAGGTGCAATAACAACATACACATGTCCTGCCAACAAAATTCGATTTAATAACTTGTGCATATCCATATAAATAATTTAGTATTACAAAATAGCTTAATAAAGTGAAATAAATTGAATTAAAATTTCCTTCTTGTGAGTCTGAAACTGCGGTCTGAAATCTTGGATGCAAAACAATTGATCATTTTCTTCAATAGTTTTCATATTGATTATGTTAGCTTCTATAGGTGTCAATGATCTTTGCTCCCATTGTTCAACCCATTATGTATTTTCAAAAGCTTCCCAATCTCCTGAGATACAAAACTGGCAAAAACATGCAAACTCCCTTGTCCAAATAGTCCATGTGCTTGTTGTCGCACTCCTAAATGAATGCCATTTAGTAGATCCACTAATTGTCTCACAATCAACACTAGATACAATGTTCTCTTCTTCCACCAACCAAAAGAATTGATGAACTATAGAGTAATCACTTGAACTAGGTGCAGATAATCTTCTATTACACCAATCCACAATCTCATGTGTATTTTTTTAAATTTTACACTAAGTCCTCAAATTTTAATTGTTCTCGCAAAATTCTTTTGACTTCCTACGCCTGGCTCATCGTATTTTATGCTTACCATGCCGGCTTAAAAACTCCCATATATAATTTGGACATTAAGTTCCTTGGCCGATTACTTGTAATAGAACATTCTAGCATTTTTGAAATGCCCCGTACAATTATCTGACCATATGAGGTGTTCTTTCATATGGATTCCTCTTTCTCTTAAATTTTTATAAAATATACTAAAACAATATTGAACAAACTCTGATGAGTGTAACCGGTTGTCACTCAAATAAAAATGATACTCCCTCAAAACTTTTCTTGATTCCTTAGTGCTATCATCTGCATGTCTATAAACAATATGGACAAACATAGCTACTTGCACTGAATTATAATATTGAGATTGAATTTCCTCTTGCGGAGCGAGAGTATAATTCTTCGCAAAATCAACCACTGAAAGTATAGTACCAATTGGAAATGTGTTTCTACATGCGCGAAATTGGCCATCAAGCCATCGAGCATGTTTAGAGTGCATGACATATTTTGGTACAATTTTATTCTTAAATTCACTCATGAATGCATGCACACTAACTTTTTTAAGTAACTAAATCCTGGCAGCTTTCCTATTTTTCCATCTTTTTAAAAAGAATAGTGAACATTCCTAAATCTTTTGACATCTACTAATTGTTGTCAAAATCATGATCCAACACTTTCATGCAAACAAATTCTTAAGAGTGAAAGATTTCCATAGTTAATGAATTGTCGAGGAAATACAAGAACTTAAATAAAATAATTTATCATTAGATTTTTTCACAAAACAAACCTAAAATAAACTCTCTTATTGCTTCAGGTGGCATATCAATACCACAATCCTGTATAATCATGTTAGAATGCAAGGTACAACATATATATCGAAAAACATCATAAAAATAACGAAATTGAACATGTATTTTACAACAACAAGATATTCGTTGTTTATTAATTTTTACATACCAGGGTTTACATTTTTCAAAAGACCTTTGACTTATTTCAATATTACCAGGTAACACTGAATCGCTACAAAATTTTCTATAAAATTTAGTTTGTGTTGTATCTAATAGGTGTTTTGGGTGAGGATCGCGAACTTTGGACCCCACCCTTAATTTAAAACATCTCTAGCATTAGATGAAACCCTAGTATTATCATGCCAATATTTTTCGATCAAAGATTTAATTTCAACATTCAATTTTATATCAGACCTCGGTAGTCGTCTACTGAAACTCCAACATTGATTGATAGGATCATTTTCTATACTTTCTCTTCTTTTTGCCACTCTTAGTAATGTTTTAGGATGTATTTTTAAAACTTCACTAATATTGTTTACCATTCTTTTATTTAAAGTTGCTTTGTTAACTATAGCAGTAGTTATAGCTCTTCTTGCTACGTTTTTATCTTTAGATCAACTATTTTTCCCAATAAATTGAATGGCACTAGCAACAGTAGACATAGCATGTTTTAATGATTGATCTTTTCTTTTTGGTTTAACATAAAAGCCTAATCTATTCATTACTTTCCTCATCTTTTGCATTCTCATCAATTGCATCATTAATTGACATTGAAATGCAATTTTTTTATGATAAAAGAATTTGGTGTATATTCTATTTGCATGTGTTCTTATTTGCCTCCAAGAAATTTGACCAGGAAGATTATTGAAAACACCACTTCCAATTTTTTAAAAAAATATTTTCATTAAATTCAACATCACATTCTAGATTTTCATCTTCATTTTCATCAACAAAACGGTTTTCATTTTCATTTTCATTTTCATCTTCATCTTCATTTTCATTTTCATTTTCATTTTCATCTTCATTTTCATATTCATTTTCATTTTCATTTTCATTTTCATTTTCATCTTCATTTTCATTTTCATTTTCATTTTCACCTTCATTTTCATTTTCATTTTCATTTTCATTTAAAATACAGGTAAGAAAATGATCATTTTTATTTTCACTTGCAACAAAAGATTTTTCTTTTTTGTTTTCAACAAATTCAATAAAAGGTTCGTCTCTTTGAATATAGTCAATGTCAACATCATTAAGTCCAACATCTTGTAAAACTTCTATATACAAATTTACCATTTCACTAACATGTGGATTTGAAGACGTACCTGGATTTGTGCATATTGAAACATTCTCCATAGCATTCAAAGAGGGATTTGAAGACATAGTAGGACTTTTTTGTATAATCATATTCTTCTCCAAATCGACTCCTTGCAAATTAACTTCATCTACAACCATGGTATCCTCAATGTTTTCATCTTCAATAGTTGTTGAATTGGTTGCTCCACCATCATTCATTGATTTCATTCTCATTCTTCTTTCTCTTTGTCTTTGTCTCTCTTTTTCCCTATTTGCTTCAACTTCTTGAGGAGTCAATGTCTTCCTTCTTTTATTACGAGCTTTATCTCCCATGATTATAAAATTCTCAAGCACAAATGAATGTTAATAGTGAAATTCTTTAAAATATTCAATCCAAATTGGAAGTTGAATACCTATTAAGACAAAATTATTCCTCTTGTGTTCATCAAAACAAGTAAAAAACTACCACAATTCCACTTTAAAAATTAAGTTCTGACCTGTAAATACAATAGCTTATGAAAAATCATTCATTTTTAGTGCTCTCGGTCGTACATGCAAGTTGCAGAATTCAGAAAACTTGTGCACAGTGAATTTAAATCATATAAACGGGATCCCATTAATAACACGATATCCCACTTCAAATGAATCGGGATCCTGATTATAAAATGGGATCCCATTTATGCATAAGCGGGATCCCATTTCATAATCGGGATCCCGTTCACCGACTTTGAACATCGAAGCCATTGCTTAGTGAACGGGATCCCATTACGCTGACAACATTAGGAATGTGGATCAAATGTAACAGGATCCCAATTAGTAAACGTGATCCCATTTATGAATAAACGGGATCCCGTTTTATAAGCGGGATCCCATTTTTTAAAATTTGAATTGCCTTTTGCATTATGGTCGGGTTTTTGCTTAGGTTTTTGGTTCGGGAAAAGCATTGGAAGTCTGAACCTCAACCTTCAACCTGGTTTGACCTGCAAGTTGAAGGTCCTAACAATGTCAAAGAAAAATACCAACTTTGGACATATGGCTAACGACCTTTTTTGCAGAATTTTCTGACGAAATTAAAACCCATTTTAGATGAAACAATGCAGATTCTAAATATGTAATTTGTTTTGCAATTGGATTATTTTTTCTATTTTTCAATTAATTTCTAATAAAATTGGTCCATAAACTTTCAATATCAGAGTTTTTTACTATTTTAATAACTTTTGATCAACATAACATTTTGACAAACGATTGCACAAGAACAAACTTCAGACAATTCTTTTCAATTTAAAAAAAAATTAAAAAAATGATAAGTTTAGGTCATCTTATGCATGTCGTACGATGATTTTTCAAAACGACAAATCTGCCTAATAAAAATTTAACAAAAAAAAAAAAATCAATAAAAAAATACAAAAAAAATCAAGAACAAGCTTTCGTGAGTCATAAAACTTATCCCAAAAGGATTTAGAAAAATATGATAATTTAAGTCAAAATATGGATGTCGTACACATGCATGGTATGGTAAAAAATGACTTTTAAACAGTGGTTTTTAGAAATGCCTATTAAAACTCAATTTGTACAATCTGGGTATTGAAATAAATTGCATATTTGGAAACTAGACTTCGAGCACTACATTTTATGATTAGTGACTTTTTTAAAGATTTCATCTCTAAGTGCTTCAAATTTTAAGGTCAAATGTGTCAAATACTGAAAATTAGATAAAACACTTCCACTTTTTGGCCAAAAGGTGGACTCAACTTCTTGCACACACCCCACCACCGACTTCAACTAGTCACAAAACTCACATTTCCATCATTAGATTCTTCAAGACACCTCAATTTTCCACTATCCCAAGCAAAAACTAGTATTTTCAAGCCTAGCAATCAAACTTGCTAGACTAGGGCACGTGCTAAAAACCACCAAATGCTATCACCCTTCCCTACAATCCTAAAAATATTAATACACACATCTAAAAGGCCCATTCCACCAATTTACAAAATTTTCCTACATTGGAATGGCCTAATTTTCCATGATCTTCAACAAAACCCTAGAAACCCTAACAAATGGTGCAATCTCAAAAAAATTGGCTCTAACTCCTACAAATCTGAATAAAAATCACTCCAAGTGGATTGAAAAGAAAGCTAAAACAATTCTCCAACTATTCACACAAGTTTCACATTGATAGCTGACTATACAGAGCCATACAAGTTCGATGATGTTGGAGGCTATTTAAACTTGATTACATATCATAACAACGGTCTTTAACCACCATTTGAAAAGATGACCATTCATCTTCAACTAACACCCAAAAATGACAAAAATGTAAAATGCAACATTTGCAAAATTGCAACATTATTGACAACAATTTGACACCACCCCTCTAGGACCCTAAACAACTTGAATTACATCACATATTGGTCAAATTGACCTTCTTACATTATAGAATGACTCAACTCTAACCTAGTCTCTGAAAAATCCAAAAAACAAACCAAAATGTGCAAGGATGCTCCTGCACCACTAGCCTGCGGTTGTGAGGGGCCTATTGGACCTCATTTGGTTGGGAAACCCTAAGGGTAGCAAGGATGCTCTAAAATCCCTCTTTCATTTGGCACTCCACCCCTTAAATAGGCCCAAAATGGTGTTCACTGGTGTGGTGGATGTGCTCTTTTCTCTGGTGATGAATTCCTTCATGGGCCTCATTGAGGACACCACCAACATTCTTCCACATGTTGCTTCCTACAGTGAGAGCACACAAGGGTTCCAAAACGTTTTTGGGATTTAGGTTTTATTGGATTTGTTGGACACGAAATCTCCAAGGGCTCAAGAAAATGTGCCTTCTACATTGCTCAATTTGGTCCAATCCAGTGGGGAGTGTATTGTGGTTGATATCTTGGACATGGAGGCATTTGTGCCCCTTCTTAGTGACTTGCTTAACACAGGGATGCCCCGACGTAAGAGTAAAGTGAGCTGCCTTATGAAACTTTTGGGTACTCGTGAAATCTGTCCCATGAGTGTAGCATTTTGAACACAATGGAAGGGTTTCATCTTTGATTTATCATTTGTCTTTAAATTGTTTATTTTGTATTTCTAGTGAAACCTGGATTCAAGATTTCTTTAGCTTCTTTGATAGCAATTAAATTGTTGAAGATGTTTTTCTTCACTTGTACTTTGTATAGACTAATGTGGTGTGTTTTCTAAGTACTTTCATGAAGAAAAATATCATAGTGTGTGGACCACAAAGGCCTCTACCACAAACTCTTGATTGATTGTGCACTGATGATGTAATTGTAATTGTGCAAGTCAACTATCAACCTGGTGCCTTTCTTGAGTAAGCACCTTGCAAGAAATCCTTATTTTGATTACACTTACCTTTCGTAGGTTTCAAATCAATGTCAAGATGACCACAATTGTAACATTCTAGTTGTTAACTATATTGTCATATTTTGATATGCCACTAAATTATTTCAATACAATGCTAGGTCCATGAAAAAGCTTCAAAAGGCCAATGGTGATGTAGATTTGCTTGAACATCATATTCTTGGCTTACATTTTCTCCATATTTATAGATATTTTTTATCAGCCAAGACCTTACTAGAACATTATATTATTGGCTTCACTTTTCTCCATATTCATCGACTGCTTATGCTAATTAGAACTGGGCATCAAAAATATAAGGTATAATTGTTGTGTTTTTTTGCCCTTCATATATTGGATCTTATGTACAAAACATTGATGGATAAATAATACATTGGTAGAGTGTTTAAATGTTTGCAATGGCTCGAATGAAGCAAACAACACTTAAGACCATTGGTGGAAAGGCTCTTTGGAAGTAGCTTAATACTAAGGTGACTCTTTTTTCCTGTCATGCCTAATTGGCTATTTGTTGATGTTTTGTATTGTTATTAGGGTTTTTAGTTTAGGGTTTTTCTTTTCCTTTTAATTTTTTTTATTCGATTTGTAGGCTACTCACAAGTCTTCCCCAACAATAGGGGGATTGAAAATGCCACATAGATACCGTCCCAGAACTGTGGCCTGTAGTGTGTATTTTTCACTTTTTCTTTATAAATATTTTTTATGGAGGGTTTTACTAGGCTAGGGTTTTCCTCCATGGGGATTCCCTTTTTATTTTTTATTGGTTTGGGGTGTGGGCTCTAAGGGACTCATTGCTAATTCATCTTTGGTATTTTTTGTTCAATTTTAGTGACACTCAGAAGTATCAGAAGAGCACTGAGTTGCTCATCTAGAAGTTGTCATTCCAAAGATTGGTTAGAGAAATTTTTAAGGACTTTAAGGTATGTATATTTGGTGTGACTATTATTTTTTTGTTTTCTTGAGGTTTTAATCATAATTTTTTAATGTGGCTGTAAATTATGGGTATTAGTGAGCTCTAAAAATACAAGGGTTCTTAGTCTAATTAATTTATTGTTAAACTTTCTTGATATACTAAAATTGGTAATTGGTTAATGTTGTAGACTGATTCAGATTCTAGATTCACACTATACTGGCATTACAAGAGGCATCAAAGGCATATCTGGTGGGGTATTTGGGGATACTAACTTGTGTTCCATCCATACCAAGAGGGTTACCATCATGACCAAGATATTTAGCTTGCAAGGAGAATTCACGATGGAAGAGCATAGAGCTTGTAAACACACTACTCTCACTATGGATTTGGAAATTAACCTTTTTCTAATTCAATGCATTGAATTTTTTTATGAAGGTATTAGTTTGTAACATCCATGACTATGTATCTCATCACTACTAATCACACTTGCAATTGTCAAATAATGTATTTTGGGATTCAATAAAAGTAATCTATTCTTGTTGTTATCACTGTATAGGAGATTATTCTTTTTGTATTAGATAATTTTGAGACAAGAACCTTCTATACATGCCATTGTAAATTTGAACATTGCCAGGTTTGGGGAAGAACTTAGGTTTAGGGAAGAAATAACTTAGAAAACTAATCAAGATTTATTCTGCATCAAATAATCTCAAATTAAGCTTGGGAAAGAAAGAATCCTAGATAGAAAAAGGCTTGGGGAAGAAAGAATCTAAGATTTAAATATTGGCAAGTGATAGAAAATGAAAATGTTGTGAATGTAATTTTTGCCACTTATGACCAATACTCAAATCTAAGATTGTTTCCTCCCCCAAAAATCACCCCTAGATGTCCCATATGTAAATGCCCAAAACTGTATGATTCCATTAAAAAGTGTACAAAGGTTTTCCAAATTAATTACCAAAATTAAGATAAAAGAAAATAAAATCAAGATTACATTAAAAATGTACAAATATTTTGCAAATTAATTACCAAAACATTATAGTCATTAATAAATATGGTTTTGAAGAATCTTATTGTTGTAGTTGCAGTTGAAAAAATAAGGAATTCATTTTTATTTTTATTGAAAAATAAAGAGTAAAATAATTTTGTTTACATAGGTGTAAGATTATGGTATGTGATGATTTGGTATTGCAATAAAAGTGTGATTTTGAAATTTAGATTAAAAGAGAGAAAAAGTGTGTAGATAGTCATTTAGTCTAAATAACATCATACACTTTTGATAATGGCATGAATAGAAGCACAAGCACAAAACATGAATTATACCTTCTAGATTGTTGAAACATGAATTGATCAAACCTTCCATTGTTGTGTTGGAGATGTGATGATTGATTGATCTGTTGATTGCTCTTTGTTTGGAAGTTAGGAAGTTGTACAAATGGATGTAATTTACCTAGGTTGAATGATTGAATGATTTGTTTATAATTGTTCTCTACATGAGGCTTATTAAATAGACCTTCATCTAGGATGAAGAGTGTGTGTTTGCTTTGGGAGATCAAGGGTGGAATTATCATGGCAATTTTGAAAGCTTCCAAATTTCATTTCTATCTTTAAAAAAATATTAGATTGAAGTTTCCTCAATATAATAGATTTATTTTTCATATATTATGCATTTATAATTTCTAAAATTTCTAAGCTTAATACTTTAAAATTCTCCAATTTCTATAAAAATTATGCAACACTATAATTGTAAAATACTCTAGAAATCAATACTTGCTAAAATATAAAACATTATGGAATATTTCTATATAAAATACAATCGATGTAACTATTGCACCTTCTTTTGGTCCAAGTGCTAGTTGGAACCTTGTTGCATTAGTTCGTACTTGCACAAACTATGCATTCATGTCTATCTTTAGTGTATAATATTATGTTAATTCATTTGTTTCATTAACAATTCATTAACATGTTTATCAGTTTGCATAAAAAATATGTGCAATGGTTACGTCGATTGTATTTTATATAAAACGTGTGAGATGAATGATATTATTGTAACAATATTTTATGTTATGTCCATTGACATTTTCAATTTTTTTTTTTGTTGAGAATAGAATTGATTCCACAATAAAAAATAATATCAAGTTCTATAAAAAATATAAGTGTGTATTATTGTACTAACAAGTAACTAGTATTACATTATAAGAGTGTACTAATTATTTATTCATTATTTTATATAAAATATGTTTGATGTTATGCCTACTAAAATTTGGGTCCTACTATGTAATCATGTCTTCTTATCAAGAACCTGTCTATCTACAATCTCCTCATCTATCGAGTCTCATTTGGCCACTATAACACAAGCTTGTAAGGTCTCCATAGGATCTCATTCTCGTCAAGTTGACCAAATCAGACTCTCCAAAAATGAAAGTCACCATAATGCCATAGCCACTAAAAATGGTAGTTGAAGGCTTGAGGATACCCTAGGGCTATTGCGCATGGAAACCCTATCAGTCTAGTACATGTGATATGCTCTAGGCACCACACCTACAACAGTGTACAGTATACCATGCTATCGACCTCTCCAAATGAAAACTATCCAAGATCATAATATAGATGCACTAGGATGTTGCACCCCTACAAATACATGGTCTTGCGCTCTTCCATCCCTCGAATCAGGTGTACTAGTCCTCCCTCTAAGTGTACTCCCCAGTCATCAGGGTTGAGTACTAGTGCAACTGTGAACATCATAATCCATGCAACCAGTGGGGCTCATGAGTATAGTAGCATCGCTAGATCAACCTGTGGCCTCACCATCCCATCATGTATTGAACCTCCAAGGAAGTGCTACATGTCGTATTTCATCTCCTGGAATGACCGCTCTGCTAGGAAACATACTCTCACCCTAAATTGAAACTTGGAGTATGTGATGTATGTCCTCTATCATAATGGTCATCTCACTAGTAGGAAGATGAAACGTGCATGTATTGGTGTTCCATCACTCTACTAATTCCATTAACATAGGATTGTGATACCTCATGGGGGGCATGAGGTACGCCCAATATACCCTATTATTCTACAAGCTCTTTGTCTCCTCTATTGAAAGAGTAGGGGCTAGGTCTCAGAGGTGGTTGATCTGTCTACCACCCATACACTACCACGAATGGGTAAGAATATAATAAAAGAGAAAAAAATTGTGCTATAAGCATTCTAAAATCTTCAATCTCTAATCAACAATCAAAAAAGTGTACTAAAGTTGTTCTAGTGTACTCTCTGAAATGTCCTAGACAATTTAGACCTCTTTTGGGACACTTCGCGAAGAAATGGGACACTTTGCAAAAAAGTGGGAAACTTAAAGAAAAAAAGGGACACTTTACGAAAAAAGGGATGCTTTGCAAACTTTTCTTCCAATGCCCTAAATTAACCTAGAAATGCATATAAATCATAAATAAATGTGTAAGGACAAAACTAAGGAAAAAAATTCAACTCACCTGATGATAATGCTCACCGTGGGCCACCTGATCTTCTAGGATGTCTAGTCTCACAGACTCGTAGTCTTGTTAGCTTAAAATATCACTCACTCTTCAATCACTCTCAAGCTACAAAAAACTAAATGATAAAATAGTTAGAATTTACCGCACCTTTTACTCTTATATAAGTTAAAATTATGTTTTTTACTATATTAGGGTTAAAAGTGCCTTTCATTCAAATTAATATAACATGTTCTAGAAAACTCCATTTTCAATGTCATTTCATGTGTTGGAATCATGATTCCTCCCCCGTTCTCATCCAATGTCTATCATCATGTGGTAAGGTACTTGGAAATACCCTATGACACAACTTACCTTATTCAATGTGGCTAGAATGCTACCTTGATTGCACCTCCATAAAGTAAGCATAATCAATGGGGGCCATACATCTACCCTCAAATTTGATTTCTAGAAGAAGTTAGATAAGAGGATTTTTATTTAGACAACTAAAAAATTCATGTTGCAAGATGTCGTTCCTAACATTGTGGTTTTGCAAATAGCTATAGTCAGAGCTTCATTCTCCTGTATTATGATTGAACTTATATGTGTATCCTTTTATGAAATAGAGGTTATTATTAGAGTCCTTTAGCTTACATATGCATGCAGAGTCATATGGGCAAAGTGGGGGCTAAATGTATTGTATAAAATTATATGCTCTTGAAAGCGAGGCAATTTCACACTTAATTTGGACCTATTTTGATACCCTTGCATTAATTACCCTTTAAAATAATCATTAATAGTCCCCAAAGACCCATTATTTCAGATCTCGAGGCTTATTTCAACTAAAAACTCAACAAAATCATGTAAAACATAAAAAATCCCAAAAACCCACCTCAAAAATCTAAGGTGGGACTCATTGGCCACCTTAGATGAATGAGTCCCCCTAGGTGGGACCCATTCACAAGCTTGGGTGAATGAGTCCCATTTGGGGCTTTTTTCAAATCTGAGTGGGAAAATCACATTTTTTATTCAAATTTTTGTTTGTTGTTAGCATTTCAAATTTAAATAATGGTAAAGTAGGTGTTAATTCTTATATAAGCAAGTTTTTAAGTCATTATTTCATAACTAGGCAAGATAAACAAAAAATTTCAAGAGAAAACTATCAAGAGTCTTCAAGTAATCTTTCACAAGAGCATTCAAGTTTCAAAAGCAAGCAAAGTTGAAGTCTTGGAGCAACATTAAAGTATTTTTGCAGATCTTCGAGGTCACTTTCATTCAAGATCTAGCATTGTCGAGGGTTGATCATGGTTGTATATGGTGAATCATGATGGATTCTAGGTTGAAGATGCAACTAGCCATCCAAAGTCAAGCATTGTCGAGGGTTGATCATGGTTGTATATGGTGAATCATGATGGATTCTAGGTTGGGAGATACAACTAGCCATCAAGTCAAGCCCACAAAGACTTGTTTCCTAAGTGATTCCATCCATTATCGGGTGGAAACCCACAATAGTGGTTTTACAATTCTGAAAAGTGAGGAAGGAAAGGCTGCAAGAAATGACCCCAAAGCAAAAAAAGTGATTTTGGCGGTTTGTACAAACCTATTGGTTCGAGAAAATCCATTAGGGGTTCACCCGAACTAGGGTTCATACGAACCTATTGGTTTGAGCAAATACATTAGGGGTTCACCCGAACCAGGGTTTGAGCAAACCCCTTTCAATTTTGGCTGCAAAAAAACAAACCAAATGCATAGAAAAGGGGTTCAATTGAACGCCCTTGAAGGGGTTCGGCCGAACCCCTAGGTGTTCATTCGAACCCCCTTGCTCCTCATCCCCCTCCCGAGACCCAAAAAAATCTATTTTTTTACGCTTCGGAGGTCGTGTTGAGGATGAAAATGGAGGATTCTTCAAAAACCCATCTAGAATTAGGTAGTCCTTGGAACGAGCAATCCAACGAATATAATTTTAATATCTTTTGGTTTTATTATGTCTTTTTTTAGTTTTATTAAACATTGGTTCTTCACCGAAAATCAAGGTCTCTATTCTGCACATGTGGAAAATAATAGATTATCAAAAAAAATTTGAAAAATATGGGTGCACCAGATATTGAAGTCCTTGATCTAACAAAAAAAAATTTGAATTTTGATATATATACAAAAAAAGTTATGCATTATACAGTCACACTATGTGAATTTTAATTGGTTTGACTTTGAAGCTTGGTTAAGAAAAACATTAAATAAAACTATCTAACCAAGTGGAAGCACTAGATATGAGTTACAAATCCTAAATTCAAAATTAAATTTTATCCTTCATGGAAAAAATTAACTACATTATACATAGATCACTTTTAAAATGTATTTTTGAAGAAAAACTAGCTTTGTGGGAGATGGAAAAGAAATGAAATCTGATTCCAAAAATTTTGAAAAACATATTTGCTAGAATTCTGAGACAAAATGTGTGAGACTCTAGTTTGCATCATCTTCGAGTCCCTCCTGAGTTTAGTGGATTATAGGTTACTAAATGTTAAGATTAGTTAAAAGCCAATAATTTCAGAGTGTCCAATTTGGCCAAAATTGTAAACCACTATTTTAAGGATCACCCTATCACTCTACATCCAGCCTAGGAAGGTACATACATCATTAGGGCTCATTTGGGCGATTAGAGATCTCTTAAAGTGAGTAATCCATATTCATGTTTCCATTCATGCATCATATTCTTACACACATAGAATAGGATTGCGTTATGTTTAAGATTTTTTTTAGTCTTAAACTCACTTAAGGATAGGGTTTGCATTCCTTTTTACATGCATGCTTCATTATTTCTATCAAGGTTTAATTACCAAACTAGGGGTTTGACCGAGGCTAACCCCCCATAAGCAAATTAAGTTTATATTCTATTTTGTAGGTATTTTCACATATTCAAATATGGAATTCAATTTGGAAGGAAAGAGTAGGTGTTGAAGTGCATATCAAAACTTTAAATTCCCAAAATGGTAGAACGAGACTGATTCACCCAAGATGCCAAATGAGTCCCATTATAGGTGTTTTACAAAACTGTTTGCATATTTAGATACCCTTTTTCCTTAAACAAGTTCCTATACGAAAATCTAGATATGGGATTGATTCGCTTAGATTGGCGAATGAGTCCCGGTTGGTTAAAAAGTTATATTTTCCAATAGTTTAGAGCTTCAATTAGTCATTCGGAGATCTCTAGGTGCACACCATTTATTTTGCTACTTTACGTATTATTTTATTACATTTCTAGGTCATTTTGTAGGTCATTGCATTGAATTAGGGTTTAGTGTTACATCTTGCATTTCATTTATCTTTCCAATTTCTTACTTGGTGGTGAACCCCTTAATAGTTTCTATTCAGCCCCTAGAACAACCTTCTTGCAAGATCTCTTTCTCCCTTGCATTGAGATCTCAAGGGTTTTTTCTTGAGTGAAAGTTAGTGAAGATTTTCTTTCTAGGTCCAAAACGCTAGAAGAAGCAAACAAGTTTCCACCTTTCAGTAGATTATAGACCAAAAGAGGATTAGAGGAATGTTGAAGACAATTTTCTCATTCATGCATCATTAGCCCTACAAGTTGACAAGATATGTAAACTGCATAATCTCAGTAACAAATGAAGATACGACAATGAAACCTGGAAGGAAGAAGCCATAGACCAAGGACTTTAGGCATGTGAAAGAAAATTTAGGCTTTAAGTCCCTAGTCTAGGGTGTCTTGGCACCCTAGACCACCCAAATCTAGTTCAAATTTAGATCATAGGTGCATCAATGTCTCTCTCCTACTTTTTTGGAACTTAAATTTGGTTTTTTGCTTTCAGTATGTCATAATTTAATAAAAAAATGTTGCATTTGCATAGTTTAACCAATTGTATCATTGCATTTCATCAAAAAACTAATTTCAAACCCCCAATCATCATCAAAATTTGGATCTAAAGGAAAGTTGGTTGTTGGTCGGTCAATCATAACTCTTGTTTAGATATGAATTCTCCCTAATGTTATGTTAAGGTATCCCCACAACATACACCATTTTGGAAAAGACATTGATTCTAGGGATTAGATTTAGGATCAACTTTTACAATTTAACATTAGTTTCAAAGTGGTGGGAATTTTGATGTAAAATATAATGTGTAGATCTATCTCGAGGTTTTTCTTGGTAGTGAATAAGGATTTTTTAGGATTATTTAATCACTAGTTTTGAGCTGCAATATATTTGAAGAATCTTGATGCCCTTCTTCTTTTAGAAAATAAACCATTGCGCTAGTGCCTCATAGTTTACAATTTAGTAAATACAAATGTTGATTATTTACATAGTGAGGTCTTTCCACCTTATTGTGGTTTCATTTTAGAGTGACAACCCCATTCATATGGAATAGATATGACTATTTTTAAACATGTTTAGATTTGAACTAAATGTATTGCTGCAAGTGGATGTGTTTACCTTGTGCAAACCACACAAAATGTATAATTGATTGCAAGAGTTGGCAACACTCTTGTACAACCTGAAGTGTAGACTCCTAAACTAGCATAGCATGAACAAAGAGTGTGCACACATATGTATTTGCAATATCTTAAATGAAACTATTGTAATTAGTATTTTTATAGATGTGTTCAAATTCATTCTTCCAAAATGTCTTATTATGCACAAAGTATCTTGGTGCAATATTATGCATATGAAGAAAGATTATGACATAAAACAGGGCTAGCTTAAGTAGACATGCATGAATAAAAATTACACATAAATTATTTTGCAACTACATACCATTATACCTTTTATAAATAGCCTTATATACTCCAATTTATAATCGTTTTCTCTCCTACAACTTTATATAATCATAGTATTATCCATTATTAAAAAATAACAGTTATATACAACCATTCAACACAAAATGCAATAAAAATTGATATAAATATATTAAAAACTATTTTACTAGAAATGTGGTCAAACAATTTTAAATGTACCACTCAAAACAAAAAAAGTACAACTGCAACCAAAAAACTAAAAATAAAACTAAAACCAAAGCAAAACTATCTATACACTTACTACATACAACTCTAATTTTTGTGATCCATATTTTCTACAATTTTGAAAAAAAATCTCAGACCCGACAATTGTCTAAAAACGCGCAACCTTCCAGTCAAAAATATTCCGTTCGACGGTGTCAACACATGGCCTATTTAAATTGACAGCAGACTCTACTTACCTATAGAAAAGCACTCCGTGGAATGCGGACGGTCATTTACCGCACTGTAAACGCTCATTTACCGCACTGTAAACACGAAACACGTGTCATACACCAGATAAGCGCACGCTACAAATAACTCGCCCTTGCAAATTTTCCTCAATATCACATACCTATGAATTGTAGCAACATGTCGAATGTTCGAGAAAGCGGAGAGAAAGAAATGAGATTCACAGGCGTGAGAAAGAGGAAATGGGGAAAATATGTGGCCGAGATTCGATCAGGAAAAAGATCGCGCATATCACTGGGCTCATACTTCACTCCTCACGCTGCAGCTCGATCTTATGACACTGCGCTCTTGTGTCTTCGAGGACCTCACGCTTCGACTTTCAATTTTCAAGACTCGCAGTTCAACTCAACAGCATTGGAGGTCGCAACTGCACAGAGCAATCCATCACCCCAAGCTATTCGAAGAGCTGCCATTGCGGTTGGCTCCGCCTTCGACGTCGTTCCTGCAAGATACTTTCAATTTTACAATGCCCGAAAGTGTATGATTCCATTAAAAAGTGTATGATTCCATTAAAAAGTGCAAGATATCTAAATGCCCGAAAGTGTATGATTCCATTAAAAAGTGTACAAAGGTTTTCCAAATTAATTACCAAAATTAAGATAAAAGAAAATAAAATCAAGATTACATTAAAAATGTACAAAGGTTTTGCAAATTAATTACCAAAATGTTGTAGTAATTAATAAAGATGGTTTAGAAGAATCTTATTGTTGTAGTTATAGTTGAAAAAATAAGGAATCAATTTTGATTTTTATTGAAAAATAAAAAGTAAAAGAATCTTGTTTGCATAGGTGTAAGATTATGGTATGTGATGATTTGGTATTGCAATAAAAGTGTGATTTTGAAATTCAGATTAAAAGAGAGAAAAACTGTTAGATAGTCATTCAGTCTAAATAACATCATACACTTTTGATAATGTCATGAATAGAAGCACAAGCACAAAACATGAATTATAACTTCTAGATTGTGGAAACATGAATCAAACCTTCCATTGTTGTGTTGGAGATGTGATGATTGATTGATCTATTGATTGCTCTCTATTTGGAAGTTAGGAAGTTGTACAAATGGATGTAATGTACTTGGGTTGAATGATTGAATTATTTCTTTATAATTGTTCTCTACATGAGGCTTGTTAAATGGACCTTCATCTAGGATGAAGAGTGTGGGTTTGCTTCAGGAGATCAAGGGTGGAATTATCATGGCAATTTTGCAAGCTTCCAAATTTCATTTCTATTTAAAAAAATATATTAGATGGCAATTTCCTCAATATAATAGATTTATTTTTCATATGTTATGC